>VMDO01000641.1:0-16147 GCA_007922755.1 Pedetes capensis | reverse complement strand
GCAGTCTCTGAGGTCCTGAGTTCAATTCCCAGCACCACAAAAATGAGAGAAGGAACTGGCAATCCACTCCCAAGACAATCCCAAAACAGTCAGCCATTGAAAACCCTATGAGGGTCGGTATGAGTCGGATACTGACTTGACGGCACACAACAACAACAACAACAACAACAACAACATACACGTTTTGGCACTCATGGTGTGTGTGTGTGTGTGTGTGTGTGTGTGTGTGTGTGTGTGTGTGTAATGTTGTTTAGCTGGAGACAGGATACCTGAGTAGAGACCAGAGAAATGGGTAATAATTATGTTGTCTGTGTTCTCACTGTCCTTAGTCCAGTCCAATGAATCTACTGGTAGTTGGGGTTCCTTTCTGCTTTACAACCCTTTGTCAAAGAACTCAAAGCATGCTCTCCAGGTATAGAATCAGAAAGTACATCACTACAATAACAAGAAAAACACAAGCACTCTAGTTGCACATACACTGATATGGAAAGTTATGTTGTTAAGGAAAAGAAATAACAACCATGTGGACCAATCTATAGGGCATATTCCATCTTTGTAACTGGAATTAAAAGATGCCTATTGATCTACAAATATCTTTTACCTGAAGACAGAAAATATCAGGAAGAATGGACAAAGGTAATCACAGTACAGGGTGGTGTTGGAAAGGCAGAGGGACCCTTGTCTCCAGCTCAAACTTGAAGTAAGCCCCTGCTCCCTCCGTGAGGAGGCTGAAGCAGCCTGTGTGCCCTACTTTCACTTTGAGTTGCCATCTGCATGTCCATTAGGACCAAAATCCCCAGTGTCATGTCTACAGGACAGCCCTTGATAACACAAGTTTCCTGGATTCAACATGACTCCCTTTCCTACCTCAGGTTTTGATTTTTAAAAAATGGACAGGAGCTATAGTAAACATAAAGAGTTGAAAATAGGCTATGAAGATGCCTCTACTCTTTGTCCCTCTCTGGGAAGCCCTGCTTTGGATGACCAGCTGAACTTGTGGTCACAGGCCCTGTCTGTGGGTTGTTAATTGCAGGATCCAGTGGCCTCTCACCTGGACCAGCGTCCATGTATGTCACCAAGAGGAGAGCCTAGAATATTTTGTTCACCCACTGCTGACAGGAAGCCAAGGTTGTCCCAAAGCCAAGAGGCTCTGCTTTCACCACAAGTTCAGCATCTAGTTTGTGGGGACAAGAAATTTGAATCTGAAAGATGATGACATCCAAACATGATGGTGACTAGCAGAATACACAATTATGGTGAGGAGTTTCCTACAGATTCCTAGACATTTGCCATCATTTCCAAAAAGTTTCCCTATAATCTCAAACTTGCCACTTTTTCATAAAAAAATTTAAAAAATAGGTTTTTTTTCATTTATAGCAAAACTCCAGAGACATTTCCTTGTCAGATGAGGCTCTATTGCTCCTACAAATAGTGTTCATTATTTTGTCAAAGTGAATTAAAATAGAATGTCACTTACTGAATGTCACATTTCTGGATGTGACATTGTATATAAAAGGTCTGCTTTAAAAAAATAAAAAGAAAGAAGGGAAATCTGAAAGCCTTGGTTGGAAACCCACTTAAACAAGAAGAAATATAAGCATTAAAAAATCCCATTTGGGTTTCATAAAATTCCTTTCAAATATGACAGTCTGATAGAAATCAAGCAGTTTTCAGTTCCTAAAATACAATCTTGATTAAAAATTTATAAAGCTATTTGGAGGAAAGATGCTACATAAATTGAGAATAAGTCTTATGGGTCCCTTAGAGAGAAGCTGGGAAATTTCCACACCTAAGTTGTAAACAGTGTTTTCTCCCTGCAAACAAATAACTCTTTTTTTTTCTATTTGGAATGAATCTCTTTTCATGTTCCAGCAATTTATAGCCGTGGTGGCTAAGGATGAACAGAGATACTTGAGGGTGACGTGGTCACCAGTACTGGACTGAAGCCCAGGAGGGCTGGGTGGCCTCTGAGGGCCTTTCTTGAGTATTCCAAGGTCCACATCTTCCTCATCTTAGACCATTTTCTGGACAACTAAAAACCATCACCTCCATCTTCTAGTGGGAGGTAGAAATGGGCAGATAAAGTAGAGAATGTTTTGACTTCTCTTCTGTCCAAACAAATCCTTTCCAAAGTATAGGATTCATGTCTGGGTGAGATAAGAATAAATGGGAAATGACAGGAGCCATGGGATCATTTCTACCTGACCTGATTTAATTATGCTCCCTCATCCTCATCCTCAACCACTTCTTTTGCTTCATGAACTTTTCCTCGAGTGCTCTTCATCCTGTCAAAATTTTTCTTCACCTCTAAGCAGGGATAATCAACTCTAGGCACCCTAAAATACATTGGATAGCTGTCTACTATGGAACCTAAAACACTGTAATGCAATTATGGATATAAATGGGGATCTAATCCATTAGACTGTGAGTTCCTTAAAAGTAGAATTTTGTCTTATGCAATTCTACATCCTTAACATATAGTATAGGAAAGGTTTGTTGAGTAGTTAGGTGGATAGCCAAAAGGGGTTAGCAAATGAATGTCAATGTTAATGGTTACATGAATTCAAGAATTGAATAATAAATATACATGAATGAGTGGACCAATGAATAAACCAAGTGTCTGTTCTCCACACGTGCACACACACACACACACACACACACACACACACACATATATATGCATATCTATTTGTATTTACATATACTTCATAACATTTACATATACTTCATAACACATTATTCAGTTTGAAGTAAATTTCCTCACATTAAAAATTCAGTTTCAGCATCCTTAGGGAGGGTGCTAGTCAGATCTGAACTAATTTCCTTGGGGAGAGTCAGATATCAGAGTAGGTTTGTCCACTGGTGGGAAGCAGGGAGAGATTACTTCTCGAGGATTGGCCATGGTGGGTTTATTACTAGGGGTCTTCCCTATTCAAGGTCCTGCTTCTTGTTTTTGGTCCTGAGCACCTCCTTGATTCACGGCCTAAAGCTTCCTAAGAATCCCAACAGTATCATTCAGAACATGACCATGACCATTAGTACCTGCACTTACTCCCTGACTCCTGCCCTTCCAAAAAAGAAAATAGGTTAAAAGTCTCAAGTCTTAAAATCTGCAGAAACTTCTGTTAAAATGAAGCCCAATGTGTCCCAGAGGATCATGATTCAGAGAAGGGAATAGGGCTTGCAGAGTATTGCAGATCTTGCTCCAAATCCTTTCTTTGCCCCTTACTTGCTACATCACTGGTGTAACCTCTGTGAGCCTCAGTTTGCTTAGTCATTGAATGATGATAATAATACTTATGAAGAAGGTGTTTAATAAATGCCAATTTCCTCCATATTTGATTTTAAAGAAGTTTGGACATAGCAATTGAAGGAGAGAGGCTGCTCTTAATCTGAGGCTCTTGACATTGACTACCCACAACAAGACTGCAGAAGGGCTGCTGTCACTGTAGCAGAAAAACCAACTCAACATTCATGGAGGATAAGGTTTATTGGAAGCTCACAGTTAGAGGATCAGTCTATAATGGCAGCAGGACAAGCATGACAATAGTGGAGGCGGGGCTTGTGGCAAACAACCTCATGGTATCGTAGAACAAGAGGCAGAGAATGACCACAGTTGTAGGTCTGGGTAAAAAACCTCAAAACTTTCAAGCACATGACCTTTGGGGTACATTTTATATTCAAACCAAACCAGAACAATCTGCCCCTTGCCCCCAATGATCCATGGTCATCTCATAATGCAAAATGTATTCAGTTCAAGTCTAAGAGACCTTAATAGCTTCACTCATGCTTAAAAGTCCAAGCCCAAAGTCTCTACTGAGACTTGAGGCAAACTTACCTGTGTTTTTGTTTGTTGTTGTTGTTAGGTGCCATCAAGTCAGGTCCAACTCATAGTGACCCCATGTATAAGAGAACACTCCCCAACACTGTGCCATGCCCAGCACTATGTCAGTGCTTCTCTGCTATTCATAGGGTTTTCAATGGTTGGTTGTTTCGGGAGTGGGATGCCAGGTCTTTCTCCCATTTTTGTGGTGCTGGAGATTGAATCCAGGGCCTCAGATCAAACAAAGTAAATACTCTACCAACTGAGCTAAACCCCAGGCCTCAAACTTAGCTGTGGGCCCTTTAAAAAAAAAAAGCAGGCTACATACTTCTAACATATATTGGCACAGAGCAAGCATTCTGTTCCAAAAAGGAGGAATTGGGGCACAGAAAGGAAAGATTGCTCCATATTAAGACCAATATCTCATTGGACAAACAAAACTTGTCAGTTCAAGTCTGACATCTGCCACACAGGACATGATTTGGCATCTGGCATTTGGGGCCATCTGAGCTCGAACAGACTTGCCTGGCTTTGCCCCTCTGGCCATATCTTCTGCAGCAAAAATGGTTCTCTAAGGCTGGCTCCCCTTGCTGCCAGCAGCTTCCCTTGGCAGACATTTCACATACTGGCAGCTCCAACATCCTGGGGTCTCCCTTGCTGTTTGGTTTCCAACTACAAAGCTTCACATATCAACCCCTCAGGAGCTCCTTATAGGGAACCCAACTCTGGTACACATTGCCTGGCCTTGCAGGTTATCTTCTAAAATCTTGGTGGCAGCCTCAATAACCCCTCATTCTTGCATGCTTCATACCTGCAAAACCAGCACCACATGGACATCACCAAGGGTTGCTGCTAGCTTGAGAGGTAACTTCATCCTTTTGAACCACAGCTGCAGTGACAGCCTCTGTTTGCCCAAACCAAGAAATCATTTCCCTGGGCAGCCTTTTTTCAGAAGTGCATTTAGGAGATAGCTTTTCAGATACTCCCTTTTCAGATGAGTTCGTGCCTACAGGGATCCTCAGATGGGAGAGGTCTGACTGACTCTCTCTCTACCTCGGACCATCTTTATTATTTCAGTGCAAAGTGTGTGGCTTTTCTTTACCTTGGCTTATTTCCTTGCCCAAACTGGTCATGTTCACAGTAACTTTAAAAATACTCGCACTACACAGCTTTTTGTCTCTTTAAATTACACGTTTCCCAGA
This sequence comes from Pedetes capensis, assembly GCA_007922755.1. Lineage (NCBI taxonomy): Eukaryota > Metazoa > Chordata > Mammalia > Rodentia > Pedetidae > Pedetes > Pedetes capensis. The sequence goes on along the minus strand of VMDO01000641.1, from coordinate 11,122 downwards.
GCTTCCTGTTTTGCCATTTTCTCTAGTTTTCCATAAATCTTGCTGAACATAGCAAGCAGAAACCAAGCTGTGCTCCCTGTCCCTTGTCACCCTTATAATATTTCTTCAGCCAAGTGAATTAGTTCATAACTTTTAAATTAAGCCTCATTCCATCTTTGGCATGGACAAATTACAGACAATCTCTGCCAGAATATAGCATGAGTTGCCCCTAGACCAATGTCCAATAGACTCTTCATTTTTCTCTAAAACCCTGTGATTCCCATCAGCTTTTTTTTATCAGCAGTGGTATTCTGGTCTTCAAGCCCTCCAGGACTTCTCTCACCCACATCTCCAAATTCTTCCAGATTTATTTCGCAAACAAGTCCTAAAGGCCTAAGAACCACATCGTTAGGTTTCTGCACAGCAACAAACCCTCTCATGGTACCGATTCTCTGTATTTGTCAGCTGTTGTTACTGTAGCAGAAAAATCAACCCAAACAAACTTATGGGGAAAAGGTTTATTGGAAGCTCACAGTGAGAGAATCAGTCAATAGTGGTGGCAGGACAGGTATGGGGGTAGTAGAGGCAGAGCCTGTGTCAGATAACCTTATGGCATCATAGGGCAGGAGGCAGAAAGACCAGAGCTGCAGGTCTGGGTAAAACTGTCCAGAGGCCTGCCTGTAGGGAGCCATTTCTGAAAAACTGGATCCTGCCTCCCAAAGTTTCCATAGCCTCCGCAAACAGCACCACCAGCTGGGGCCTGAATGTTAAAGCATATTACCTCTGGGGGATGTTTTATAGCCAAACCATGACAGACAGTGATTCCACTGAGTCTCACCAACAACCCCAATCCTAGTGGTGCCTGGCCTATCTCCTAAGCCAGCCTGAAGCTCCCAGCAGCAATAAGAGCTGCTCTACTGAGCAAGCAAATAACCAGTGGAGAGTGTCACCTGGGTAAGGATTGAAAGCAGCAGCTTGGGGGACACTTTAGCTCCTATGGAGTTTTAGACAAATTTTGTTCTGCATCTTTGTCTACCCAAGGTCAAGACTTTGGAGTCGTCCAGATCTGACTCCAGCTAAGAAAATTTGGGCCGGTCACACTGGACAGGACAAGGGCAAGGCAGTGACCCCAGAGATGGAGAGAAAGGAGGACAAGAAGGTGGAGGAGGGGACAATGAAGAGAGAATGTCTCCTTAAATTTTGCTTCCTAGGTGCCAGGCACTAAGTCTTGCCCCAGAGCATAGAATCTTAGCTTCCTTGTCTATAAAATGAGATGGTGACAAGCCTAATAATAATAATTAAGGTTATTGAACATTGTAATAGTCACTTTACCTGTAGTAACTGAACTAAGGTGGGTGCAATGGTTCTTCCCGTTCTACAAATGGCCTAGCTGAGGCACTGAGCAATAAGTTGCCCATATTCCCACATCTGATAGCTGGAAGAGCTGGGATTTGAACCATGGGAGCCTTGCCACAGTACCCAGCCTCATTACTCCTGTTCTGTACTAGTGAAGAGTGGGTGGAAGAAGGGCCACATGGAGTGACATAGATGAGAAAGCTTTTGTTCATAAACTGAGATGGCACTTGGTCACCTGTATCTTGACTTCTTGCGGTTCTTGATGTGTAATTGAGAGGGTGCAAGGTGACAGGCATGCTGAAGGACCACATGGGCAGCAACAGCTCTAGCACACTTTTGCTGCAGTAGATTCTGGACCTGGGTTTCCTGGAGCACACTCCAGACCCTAGTTCTAGGTAGTTCACTTCTCTCCCTGGGCCCCATCCTGACATTGCTAACCCAGCCCCTGAGAGGCTGTCACAAGAATAATTCATATGCATATTAGATAATATCCATTAGTGATGCCCATTAATTAAGCAGAGCAATTTGCTTATAATTAACTGGATAAATTTATGGCTTCAGAAAACAATTACAAGAGGTGATATAAACACATCAGGTAGTGACAGCAATGCCAAGTTTAATTGCTTTCAAGAAGAATCATTGATATTAATGCCACAGCCATCAGCAGTCATCTTTAACAGCAGCTTGTAAATTCACCAGTTGGTCAATGAGCCAACACTTCAGGCAATTTGGAATGGGAAACTTTAGCACTACCTAGGAAACTACCTATGATATAGTGCTAAGTGAAAAAAAGTAGGCTTGAAAACTATACATTCTGCATTCCCAACTTGATGAAAATGATTCTTTGTAGATGTATATCCTCCTAGTATGATGTATATACATATATTTATGAATATGCATGGCAAGTATAAATATATTTCTTTCTAGTGAAAGAAATATAAAAATGAAAGAAATACATATGGAGTACATGTAAAAGAAATACATACATAAATGATTGTGGGTTTCCCCAAGTAATGAGATTACTATTTTTACTTTTTATGCCTTTATATTTTCCAAAGTTTTATAGAAAGAATTTATTCTTTTTATATCAAGAATAAACTAAGGAGTTTTAAAGAGCAGAAATAGAACAGAAGAGGGAATAAAAAGGTAGTGATTACTTTCTAAGTAAATTTTTTGAAGTATATCCTTCTGTAATAATTGTATTGCTAGTTTATTGGCGTTTTTAAGATTATTTTCACTTTTGTATGAGGAAATGTCAAAGTTAACTCACCATTTCACAAAAAGGATCCCCTTTTTGGGATATTCCTGCTTGAGATGTACAATTAAGGAAGAAAATTGTCATCCTTAAATTTTTAAAAATATTAGCTCATGGAAATACAAGAGTCTCTAGGAGGAACTCCCATACTGTTGGGTACCTGCAGACTCAAAATAAATTACACCAGTCATTTTGTACAAGGATGGATTCTCAAAGGACTCACCAAATAAACCTCCTCTTGACAAGCATGTGTACTTAGAAGAGGGGTCAGAACCCATCCATGCTAAATGATTCACCTTCTCCAAATGTCACAAGTAAAGTAAAGGGACATTTGGCTAAAAGCTGTGAATGTCTTTTCAGAAAATGCATTCCCAGAATGTCAGCAGTTGTCTGGACCAATATTACTTCCTCTCCAACCAGGGAAAGGTAATGAGACCTCTGAGGTCATTGCTAGCTACAGACAGTGTTCCTTAGGAACACAAATCAACTCTTTTTGTCAGCATCTAATGAACATCACAGACTCTGTTGTTGTTAGGTGCCATAGAGTTGAGTCTGACTCAGAGTGACCCTATGTACAACAGAACGAAGTATTCACTGATTTTGTGCCAGGCACATGATCTTTTTTATGTTTAAGCCCATTGGTGTGTGAAGCCATCTAGTTGAGCATCTACCTTTTTTTTGTTGACTTGGCACTGTCCCAAACATGATGTCCTTCTTCAGGAATTGGTCCTTCATAACAATATGTCCAAAATATGTCAGATGCAATCTAGCCATCCTTGCTTCCAAGGAACACTCTGGTTGCACTTCTAGGACAGATCTGTTGGTTCTTTTTGCAGTCCATGGTATATTCAATGTTCATCTCTAGCACCATAATTCAAAAGTATTAATTCTTCTCCTGTCTCCCTTATTCAAGCTCCAGCTTTCATAACTGTAGGATGTGATGGAAAAAGACCATGGCATGAGTCAGGCGCACCTTCATCTTCAATGTGACATCTTTACTTTTTAGCACTTTAAAGAGGTCTTTTGCAATGACTCTTCCCAGTGCAATGTGTCTTTTGATTTTTTGACTGCTGCTTCCATGGGTGTTGATTTTAGAACCAAGTAAAGCAAAATACTGGACAACCTTAATCTTTTCTCCATTTATCAGGAAGATGCATACTGATCCAGTTGTAAGAATTTTTGTTTTGCTTATGTTGCGTATCAATCCGTCCTGAAGGCTGTGTTTTTGATCTACATCAGTAAATGTTTCAAATTCTCTTCATTTTCAGCAAGCAGAGTTGTGTCATCTGCATAATGCAGGTTGTTAATCAGTCTTCCTCCAATCAGGATACTGCATTCTTCTTCATAAAATCCAGCTTCTTGGGTTATTTGCTCAGCATAGAGATTGATGAGGTATGGTGAAAAGATACTGTCCTGATGCACACCTTTCTTGACTTTAAACCAGCAAGGTTTCCTTGTTCTGTTCAAATGACTGCCTCCTGGTCCATGTTCATATTCCTCATGAGTATAATTAAATATTCTGGTATTCCTATTCTTTGCAATGTTTATTGTGATCCACATAGACAAATGCCTTTTCATAGTCCATAAAACAAAAATAGACATCTTTCTGGTATTCTTTGCTTTTGGATGATATCCATCTGACATCAGCAATGGTGTCCTTGATTCCATGCCTTCTGAATCTGGCTTGATTTTCTGGCAGTTCCCTGTTAATGTACTGCTGCAGTCACTTTTGAATGATCTTTAGCAAAATTTTGCTTGTGTCAGATATTAAAGATAATTTCCACATTTGGTTGGATCCCCTTTCTTGAGAATAGGCACAAATATGGATCTCTTCTGTATTTGTTGGCCAGGTAGATATTTTCTAAATCTCTTGGCATAAATAAGTGAACACCTCCAGTGCTGCATCTGTTTGTTGAAACACTTCAATTGGTATTCCATCAATTCCTTTGCCATTCCTAATGGCATTAGCTTATGAAATGTTGGAGAAGTCCCACAGTAAGAAACTGGTCTATCCTTACTTAATACATTGCTCTTCAAATTCATTTGAACATAGGAAGTTTTTGGTCCTGTTATAATTCTTCACATATAAAGCTAGTGTTCCTCAAAAGACAGTTTACCAGCAGCATGGGAGCTGGAGGCAGGAGGATGGCAAGTTCAAGACCAGAGGCAGTGTGTGTAACTCAGCAAGACCCTGTCTCATAAAGTAAAAGAAATGGGCTAGGGGTGCAGCTCAGTGGTCCAGCACTTGCAAAGCATGCAAGCACGAGGCCCTGGGTTCAACCCAAAGTACCACCAGAGAGAGAGAGAGAGAGAGAGAGAGAGAGAAAGGAAATAAAGACAGTTTAGGAAAAGTCAACAAAATCACTTAGCTGAAGATGCAGAAAAAATGAATTTTGGAGTATAAAAGGTGAGCAAGTTATTTCAGCTACATTCCCAGATTATTGAGAGAATATACTTACCCTGCCACTAATGTCTCCCAATGGCCCATGTGTTAAAGGCTTGGTTCCCTAGCCTGTGGTGTTATTGGGAGGTGGTGGAACCTTTAAGAGATGGTCCTTAGGGCTAGAATATATGTCAGTGGGTGCAGTGCTTGCCTAGTATATGCAAGGCCCTGAGTATGAGCCCCAGAACTAGGAGTGTGAGAGAAAGAGAAAGGGCCTAGTGACAGGAAGTTAGGCCAATGGGAGCTTGTCCTTGAAGGAGACATTGGGATCCCAGCCTCTTCCTCTCTCTTTGTTTTCAAGCCTCCATGAGATAACGTGCTTCCTGTACTACATGATCTTTCCATGATGCACTATGCCACCATAGGCCCAGAACCAAGCAACAGGGCCAAGCAATTATGGATGGAACCTCTGAACCTCTGAACCTCTGAAACCATGAGCCAAAATAAACTTTTCTTCTTTTTAATTGATGAACTCATGTATTTTGTCACAGTGAAAGAATTCTGAGTAACATGCTGCCAGGTATGGGCTAGACCCTGAACAAACAGTTGGATTAGATGAATCAGAGGATACTATAAAGATCAGATCAGTAAAGTGATGGACTCAATTGCAAACTCACAATCTAGGTTCTGTTGTATTTTTATGACCCAAAGAGATATTCCAACATCAAATAAGATAAAAGTGTTGTCTATAAAACTTCATTCATTTGATAGTGAGTCCATTCTCTTGCTTGAATTAGAAACATAGAACTGTGGGCCTGGATAACACAACCCACCCCTTATTTCCCTATTTAAGTCACATGATTTGTTAAGGAGGCTCAGGACTTAGGTCTTATAACTTCAAGTTTGGGAGCTTCGCAGTGTCTGACCTCTTATCCACATTTCCTTTTCCCTCAACACTGCTACTCTGAAGTGACATGATGTGGTGGAACAAGAAGAGTCTTCAAAATGAGACAGGTTTGGATATAAACCCTGGGTGTCCAAACCAGCAACTGACATTAGGCAGGTGGACTAAACTATGCATCAGTTTCCCCATCTGCTAAATGGTAATCGTAAACTTACCTCACAGAGCTCCTGAGAAGATGAGATGAGATAATACCTAAACAAATCACTGTCACAAAATCAGCCAGTGTGGGATACATTCTGTCCCCTTCTATTCATTACCATTTTGAAGAGCACTTGATTACTTTTTCTCTTCCAAATGGAAATTCAAATTTTCTCTGCTCTGGAGCTATTCATCACTCTGGAGTAGTCTTTTATATTTGAGCAAAGAGAATCCTTCAATATCAATGGAATAAAAATGGAATTAATAAAAGAATTTCTTGTTGATGAAAAATGATGTTGAATTCTAAAGGTGTGAAAAAAGAAAGCATATGATTTATCATACCTGGGCTTTGCCTTCCAATAGGGCTTATAGATATAGAAGCAAGGTCAATCAGGCAGAGGGCCTGTGGGTCATTTTCTGACTGTTGCCTGGTCATGAGCTCTGGCCCAGTGGGACAGCCTCACTTGCTAGTGGGCCCCAATGCTGTTCCAGTGGGCCAATAGTGAAGACACCAGCACATTTCCCTGGGAGTGTCACACTTCAGGCTGGCAGAAGGCTTGCTTTTCCAGATTGCCAGGCAGGACTTGGAGCATTTTGTAGACACCTGGGCCCAAGCAGGCCTCACCAAGCTCTTTGGCTGCAGCACAAGAAATATTTATTTATTCCCTCTCCTTTGGGACAGATATTTTGCTTTCAATAACTAAAGAAGCATCATTTCCTCTCCATCCCTTCTTGTCATTCCACCCTCTCCTGGCCTCATCTCTCATTTGTGAGATAAGAAGCTTCCTTTCTAATTTTCTTTTTATTCTCTGCAGCCAGAATTATTTCTCCAAACTGCTGATCTACTCCATTGGCTTTCTGTGGTTTCTAGAAAAAAAGTCCAGGAACCACAGTTTGACATTTGGGATCCTCCAAAATTGGCTGGTCTACTCTTAACCTTTATACCATATACCTTTGACCTTTACATCATATAACCATTATAATTCTCTCACATGTGGCTCTTTTGTTCCAATCTTTTAAATTTTTTATTTTTGACAAGAAAATTCCAATATACTTTTTCTTCTGAAAGTTATTATTTTAATTGACATATAATAATTGTCCATATTTGTGGGGTACAATGTGATATTTTGATATATGTATACAATGTGTTATGATCAAATCAAGGCAATTAGCATATCCATCACCTCAAACACTTGGCGTTTATTTGTGTTGAAAAAATTTTAAATTCTTTCCTTTGGCTATTTTGAAATATACAATGAAATATTATTAAATATAGTCACCATACTATGTGTTTGGGGGGTACTTGTGGTTGAACCCAGTTCCTTGTAGTTGCATGCTCTGCAAGTGCTAGACCACTGAGCTGTACCCCTAGTCTATTTTTTTTTTAACTTTTTGAGACAGGGTCTCACTAAGTTACACAGACTGCCTCTGGTTTCGAATTTGCGATCCTCCTGCCTCTGCCTCCCAAGCCTCTGGGATTACAGGAGTGCACCACCACGCCTGCCTACCATACTATGTTATAGAGCATCAGAATTTATTCTTTTTATCTAATTGCATTCTTTACCCAATAACCAACATCTTTCTGTCCTTACCTCCAACACTTGCCAACTTCTGATAACCTTTATTCTACTCTCTATTTCTATGACAGCCTGCAGCGGTAGCCCTGTGGCATCTGATCCCGTCAGATCTCGGAAGCTATGTGTATATGTACTACCTAATCTTTATCCATTCATCTGTTGATGGACATTTTGACTGATTCCATATTCTGGCTACTATGAGTAGGGTTGCAATTAAAAGGAAACTAAAAGGCAGTTCAAAGATGGAAATTTATAGCTATGAGTTCTTACATTAAAAATCAGAGAGGACTCAAATAATTGTGCACCTCAAGGGCTTAGAAAAACAAGAATAAGCAAAACCAACAATCAGTAGACAGAATGAAAGAATAAAGATCAGGGAAGAAATTAATGAGATGGAGGCTAGAAGAACAATACAAATAACTTAGGAAACAAAAAGTTGGTTCTTTGAAAAGATAAACAAGATTTACAAATCCTTAGCCAAACTAACCAAAAGAAAGAGAATGCTAAAATAATAAAATTAGAGATGAAAAGTGATATTACAACAGATAATAATGAAATCTAGAGAATCAGAGAATACTTTGAAAACCTATATTTCAAAAAACTAACCGGGTGTGATGGCACATACCTATAATCCCAGCAGCTTGGGAGGTGGAGGCAGGAGGATCACAAGTTTGAGACCAGGGGCAGTCTGCATAACTTAGTGAGACCCTGTCTCAAAAAAGTAAAAAAATGGGCTGAAGGTGCAGCTCAGTGGTCCAGCACTTGCAAAGCATGCAAGCTTGAGGCCCTGGGTTCAACCCCCAGCACCACAAAAAAAAAAAAAAAAAAAAAAAAAAAAAAAAAAAAAAAAAAAAAAAAAAAAAAAAAAAAAAAAAAAAAAAAAAAAAAAAAAAAAAAAAAAAAAAATTGGAAAATCTACATGAAATGGATGAATTCTTACACATATGATCAACTCAAAGAATCAAGAGGATTCAAACAACTTAAATAGATGTATAATGAACAGCTAGACGGAAGCAGTAATAAACCGTTTTCCAACAAAGAAAAGTTCAGGACTGGATGGATTCGCTGCCAAATTTGACAAAACCATTAAAGAAGAATTAGCACCAATGCTCCTCAAACTATTCCAGAAAATACAAATGGATGAAACACTACCAAATTCATTGTATGAAACCAGTATTTTGTTATGAAAAGCAGATAAGTATACCACAAAAAATACTACAGTCCAATTTCCCTGATGAACATAGATGCAAAAATCCTTAATAAAATACTTGCAAATCAAGTTCGACAACACATAAAAAGATTATACACTATGACCAAGTTGGTGTCATTCCAGGAATGCTTGGGTCGTTCAATGTATACAAATCTATAAATGCAATACAAAGCCTGCAGCTGTATCCCTGTGGCATCCAATCCCATCAGATCTCGGAAGCTAAGCAGGCTCAGGCCTGGTTAGTACCTGGATGGGAGACTGCCTGGGAACACCAGAAGCTGTAGGCTTGGGAGAAGGACCTGGCAACCCCCTCCCAAAAATCAATCTGCCATTGAAAACCCTATGAACAGCAAAGAAGCACTGACAATAGTGTTTCCCCTGTTGTACAGAGGGTTGCTATGAGTCGGATACTGACTCGACGGCACCTAACAAAAACAAATGCAATACAGAACATAAATAGACACAGAGACAGAAATCACACAATCATCTCAATAGATGCAGAAAAGGCCTTTGATGAATTCAGCATCTGTTCGTGGTAAAATAGAAGCCTCAAAGAAACTAGGAATAGAAGCAACATACCTCAAGATAATAAAGGGTTTATATAAAACACATACAGTCAACATCACCCTAAATGTGGGAAAACTGAAAGCATTTCCTCTAAAATCAGGAACATAGCAAGGCTATCCACACTCTCCACTTTTATTCAATATAGTAGTTGAACTGTTAGCTGCAGCAATAAGACAAGAGAAAGAAATAAAGGGAATACAAATAGGAAACGAAAAGTCAAATTATCCCTATTGGCAGATAATATGATCTTATACTTAAAAGATCCTAAAGACTCCACTAGGAAACTCTTAGAATTGATAACACTTTCAGTGAAGTCAACATACAAAAATCAGTAGCTTTTCTACATGCCAATAATGACAAGGCCAAGAAAGAAATGGAGAAAACAATCCCATTCCCAATAGGTTCAAAAAGAATAAAATACCTTGGAATAAACCTAACCAAGGAGATGAAAGACCTCTACAGTGAAAATTTTAAAACATTGAAGAAAGAAATTGAAGAAGACACTAGAGGATGGAAGGACCTTCCATCCTCATGGGTCAGAAGAATTAATATGGTGAAAATGGCTATATTACAAAAGAAATCTACAGATTGAATGCAATCCCCATCAAAATAGAGATAACAATCCTAAAATTTATATGAATGCACAAAAGACCCTGAATTGCCCAAAGTGGTCCTCAGCAGAAAGAAATGCAGGGGAAACACAATACCTGATTTCAAATTGTACTACAGAGCCATAATAATAATAGCATGGTACTAGCACAAAAACAGACATGTGGGTCTATGAAATAGAATAGAAGATCCAAAAATAAACTTATGCAGCTACAGCAACTTGATGTTCAACAAATATGCCAAAAATTTAAGTTGGGGAAAAGATAGCTTCTTCAACAAATGGTGCTGGGAGAACTGGATATCCTCATGTAGAAAACCGAAACTAGATCCCTCTCTCTCACCCTGCACAAAAATCAGTTGAAAATTGATAAAAGACCTTAATATAAGTCCTGGAACTTTGAAACTGCTAGAGGAAAACATAGGTAAAATACTGTGAGACATAGGTATAAGCAAGGACTTTCTGAAAAATGAAATAAAGGAGGAAACAACAGCAAGAATTGACAAATGTGATTGCATGAAGTTAAAAAGCTTTTGCATGGCAATGGAGACAATCAACAGAGTGAAGAGACAGCCTACAGTATGAGAGAAAATCTGTGCAAACTATACGTTGGACAGGGGATTAATATTTAGCATATATAAAGAGCTCAAAAAATTAAGCACTTAGAAGCTAATTATCCAATCAAAAATGAGCAAATGAATTGAACAGACAGTTCTCAAAAGAAAAAGATACAAATGGCCAAGAAGTACATGAAAAAATATTCAACATCCGCCAGGCGTGGTGACGCACGCCTGTATCCCAGCGGCTCAGGAGGCAGAGGCAAGAGGATCGCAAGTTCAAGACCAGAGGCAGTCTGTGTAACTTAGCGAGTCCCTGTCTCAAAAAAGTAAAAAAAAAAAAAAAAAAAATGGGCTGGGGGTGCAGCTCAGTTGTTGAGCACTTGCAGAGCATGCAGGTGCGAGGCCCTGGGTTCAACCCCCAGTATCACAAAAAAAAAAAAAAAAAAAAAAAAAAAAAAAAAAAAAAAAAAAAAAAAAAAAAAAAAAAAAAAAAAAAAAAAAAAAAAAAAAAAAAAAAAAAAAAAAA
>VMDO01000640.1:202935-272950 GCA_007922755.1 Pedetes capensis | reverse complement strand
GGGTGACAATTCCCATATTTCTTCTACTCCTCCCCTTTGGCTCATTTCATCTTCTCTAGCTTTCCTTGTCACAGATCTTACAACAGAATTCCATGATGGAAATAGCAGCAGAGAAGGCCTTGCTATGTTCTTACCATGGGTCAGCCACTCAGCAATGTGTGATGTGGGGTTGGTCATGTCCCCTCTCTGGGCTTCAGTTGGTCATGTCCCCTCTCTGGGCTTCAGTTTCCTAATCTGACATGAAGGAATCAAACTGGATCATCCCATGTTCTTCTCTGCTTTTCAAACTCTGTGCTTCTATTCCTCCTCAGAGTCTCTCATCTGAAGGCTTCTAGTCCTTAGCACCTCTTCTCTTGTCCTATTCTACCTAAGGAAAATCACTGCCCTCCTTGAGGCATGGTTGATAATATGAGAGTTGTTCATGAGATTTACATGTATCAGAGCTGTGATTTCTAAAGAAAACAAGACAGTAAAAATCCAGTTCAGCTGTTCTTCCTACATACCCAGAATGCCTTTCATGAGTATCCATAGAAGTCTCTACCTCACTATCTTGACATCACAATCACATATCATCATTTAGTCAACAAATATTTGTTGAATATATCCTATGTAGCAAGTAATATTCTATGCCCTAAATAACCAAAATTTCTGCTCTCATGGTGTGGCCATCTATTGTACAAATATACATATTTAATTTTCATACGGGGCTGGGATTTAGCTCAGTGGGTAGAGTGTTGCACTGCAGTCTCTGAGGTCCCAAGTTCAATTCCCAGCACCGCAAAAATGGGAGAAGGACCTGGCAATCCACTCCCAAGGCAATCCCGAAACAGTCAGCCATTGAAAACCCTATGAGGGTCACTATGAGTCAGATACCGACTCGACGGCACCTAACAACAACAACAACAACAATTTTCATACACAGTTAAGGAAGAAAAAGTACATTATTTTATTATCCTTAAAAATAGAAACTTAATATGAAACTCCCATTCCACAAGGACAGCAAAAATTCAGTCTTGAACATTTTTAGAGACATTAGGCCAGGACTCCATTGGGGTACACAAATATAAGATGTTCTGTGATTTGTGGGTATGTTAGTCAGTGTTCTGTCACTATGACAAATACAAGAGAAAAATAACTTAAAGGAGGAAAGGTTTATCTTGGCTCATAATTCCAGAGAGTCTAACCCATGGTCAGTCAGCTTCATTGCTTTTGATGCAGAGCATCACGGTAGGGAGAATGAGGTGGAGCAAAGCTGCTCACTTCATGGCAGCCAGGAAGAAGACAGAGACAGAGAGGGGCTTAGGACAAGATATAACCTCCAAGGACATGACCTCAGTGACCTACTTTCTCCAACCAGTCCCTACTCTGGAAGTTTCTATCACCTCCCAGTAGTGCCATCAAATCCTTCAATGGCTTAATCCATTGATTAGGTCAGAGCACTCAAGATCCAGTCGCTTCCCAAAAGCCCTTCATCCAAAAACCAATCTTTTAACACATGAGCCTTTTTGGAGGATATTTCATACCCAAGCCATAACAGTGGGAAGAAGGATTAAAGGGTCTCACTAATGCTCAGTCCATGTTGATCCTCTCTGGTGTACTTGCTAAACCATTGTGTTCTCTTGAGGCCAGATGGCCTCACGGCTTCTGAGTAAGGTGGGCCTGGGGCTTTTTGATCAGGATGGGAACACTTGAATATGGGTTCTTCCTCATGTGTAGTTTCTAAAAATGTGTTTTCTTCCCTTCAGTTTGCATAATCACCACTCTGTCCCTCCTCTCTGATGTGATCAGGGCAAAAGACAAGTACTTGGTTCATTAATACAGAAAGAGTTTAAAAAAGTTGTTATATATATAAAATCTTTATCATTATATTTTTACCACAAAATATATAAATATATATTCATTTTAGAATAACTTAGTTTTGGTATAAGCCTTTTTTCTTTAATATGAACATACTGTTTAGCATTGTGATTCTATTACTTCAAAAGTTTCCTACTTATAATTTATCCTCTATAATGTCCATCTTTTATAGTTTTGGAGTACAGTGGGAATTTTAAAAAATCATGAAGCAATCTTAGGAAAGAATTCTATCCTTTTTTGATTTCTCATCAATATTTTAAAGTTTCTCACTCAAATCTAATTTGAAAGGATTAGCTAATCATTACCTATTCTTTTGAAAACATTCAACTTAATTTTTGTAGAAAAATTCTATCTAATTATACTCACATTTCATTGTTATTGAGATCATTTTATTGAAATTATTTCAGTTTAATTATTTCAATGACATGAAGTTAATTCATGGTTATTCACTTTTGAGACTATGCAATTTAATTATATGAAATAGTCACCAATGTATTAATTTACCAGACCTGTTGCTAGATCTTTCTTTGCAAAGCTCGGTGCTGCTGGTGTTACCTTTCAGCTCAAAGCACTTCCACATCTCTCCTTGCTAATGGAGTAAATCTTTGCACTTCACTGTAGCATTGTGGTCCCTCCAGTCCTCCCCTGGCTTGAATATCTTTAGGATTCCACTCTGTCTACATTTCACTCAGGACAGGCTGGCCTTCTTGTGCTGTCTTGCATCCTGTGTATTTGATTGCATTCTTGTTGTCTGATTGGAATGCATGCATACCCTTTGTGCTTATATCCATTAGGAGTAGGTTAGGTTGCAAGAAACAGAATCTGCCTCTGCCACACCATACAGGATTTATTTTTTTGAACTATGGAATTATTGTTTGCTCCTTTGCCCCAGTACTGTCCAAACATCTTTTCTGTCAGTATCTTTGCATTAGTATTTGTCTTTAAATTGACTCACTTTATTTTCACTTCAATCTACTTATTCTAGAATGTTTACACCAGTGTTCTGCACGGAAAAAAGCAATACCTCTTGATAAATATAAATACACCATAGAAATGAATTCAATAAAAATATACAATGGCAGTAGCTTGTAGTTAGGTAATTCTTGCCTGAGGCTCATGCTATATTGGTTAAAGTGCTAAAAGTCAGTCATCAGTAAATAGAGTTTCTCCTTCGTGAAATCAGAAGAATTTAAAAAGCACAGAAAGTAGACCATTGTTCTTGGTATTTTATAAGTAAGGCTGTGTTCATGCACCATCTAAAATCATCATCAGTGGTATGTGCTTCACTCTCAGAAGAACAATGCTTCACTTCTGTGATAGGATAACTAATTAAAGGGTAAGAAATGATCCTTTGTCCTCTTCATGTCTTTTGCTTTTGTGAGGCTCTATTCCTTTGGCCTCTAAGCCACCCTACCTCCTCCAGAACACTGAGGTACCTTGGGAGCCACAGTGGTATAAGATGGGAAGGAATACCAGTTACTTCTGCAGCATTTGCAATTGGTCTGTCGTCTCTGAAACATCAGAATAGCAGATCCTTTAGACCCATGGTCTTAGGATGAAGAATGAACTTTCCTCAAGTTGCATGGGGTGGGGCTGATGAAGAGATAATTGGGAAGGAAGTGTATCAGAAGAAGAATAAAGTTTTACTTCACTTCTGCATTCACAATCCCCTGTTCATGAAATGCTCATCATCTTTGATCCCCTTCTCTACCTTACCCACTCCAATCTCCTTGGCAGGAGAGGGAAACAAAGATCCAGAGAGGTCCACTATCCTGCAAGCAGCACACTGGACTTGGAATCCAGGTGCTTGTGATAGAAACCTGTCCCAAGATCTCATCCTGCAGCTGATTCAAGTTGCTCACAAACTTTCTTCCTCCTTTTCCAGGCAGTGCTGAGCCCTCTCATAGCCATCGCACTGAAAATATCTCAGATTCATGAGAGAACTGGCCGGAGGGGACCCACAGTCATCACCTGAGGAGAGGAAAGATCGCTCACCAGGGCCAAAGAGTGCTCGACGGGAGATGCTTCACGATGCCTTCTTGCTACCTGTTTGTGCCTCTATGACTTTGGAAAAACAAAAGTTATTTTTCTTTTGGGGGATAAAGTGTGGGTGGGTTTTGTTTTGTCCAGTTCCTCCAAATCCAACAGGGTCTTTAGTTGTCTGTTGGAGTTTCACTATCATCTGATACCTATATTTTATCACATTAAGGGGCCTCTCATTTTGAGAAAAAATAAGTGGGGTAGGAAACTGTTAATTATAGACCCTGTGCCTCATTGGTGCCATGCAATAAAGGTCTCCACAATCATGAAAAAGAGAACAGGGTCAGAATTAAACTGACCTAATGCCCCAGGGGCCCTGGGCAGGTAGAAGACCTGCCAGCTTGGAGGGGCAGTTGGCTTTGCATCCTTGGTCAGGCCTACAATGGGGCAATGTTTTGGAACTCGTAATCCCCACCCGATGGCCTGTGCACCTCAATCTCCCAACATCCCTGTACCACCATCTTTCACATCTTCCAGAGCTTTCTATACATCACTGTGGCACACTTCCAACAAGACATATCAAAGCGTGTTTTCTTTCATATTTTATAAGTAATATTACTTTAGCTATGAAGCTGGTTGCTTCTCTTCAAATGCAGCCATTTACTGTGCAGGTGGAAAGAAGTTTCTAGACAAGACTGCAAATGAATGCTTATAATTTGGGGGACCCTTCCTTGACATATAACATGGGTTGATATATGAGTTTATGTAAATTCCTCCTGAGAAGACAAAAATACCACCATGTTCATTCTCTCTCTCTCTCTCTCTCTCTCTCTCTCTCTCTCTGACTTTCCCACTAAGGGCTTGTTTTCATGTACTTGTTTGGATGCAGTTCCGATCTTATTTGTAATGGCTATAAAAAGGAGAGGGTGAAATGCTGTACAAATAGGAAATGAAGTGGATGCCAGAAGGAAATGTCACTAGTGGGATAGTTACGGGCCTGGTGAGATGGAGCAGAGGCAGAAGGTCACGGCAGTTCTCTTTGCCCTTCTGAAGGGGAAAGGATCTCACAGCTCCAGCAGGCTCATCTGTACTCAGCCAGAACACTGGGCATGGGATGTGTTTGCAAATGTTTTGCTTCCTTGGGAACTGCAGACTCACTTATCCTGTCATTTGCAGAGATGACCTAGTGCCCTTTGACTGTTAAGCAATGCATTATTGCTATAGTCAAGGTCAGTGCAAGCAAGGAAACATTCCCAGTGAGGTATTTGTTTCCATTTTCTTTCTGTGCTTCTGTCAAGAACTTGCTAGGACATTTAGTAGCCAATAAAAAGAAGTTCCTTATTTTAACCTTATGCAAGAATTGCAAGTTTCAGCTTATTCATTTGTTTTTCCATTTGAGAAACTCCAGTAATGGTCACCTATACTGCTAAATCAGCCTTTTAAATACTTGCAGGGACTGTTTTTCATTTTGATGACCTGAAGAATATATTAAATAAATGGAACAGAAAGAGTGAGTTCCTGAAAATTGCCTTTGCGAGTCAGCAAAAATTAAAATGACATCTAGTCTTTCATTGTAACTGTTTTTATTTCAAAATAATAGAACTTTGGCTTTGCAATGAGAGTATAGAGAACCAATTATTTTAGAAATGTATCACCAATGAAAAAATTATTTGCCTTATAGATTTGGTTCTTGAGTAAAGGTTCCCGATAACCTTCTGACCATTTATTAATCATGGATGTGTTGGTCAGGACAATCACATGCATTATTAGATGTATCAGCTGTAGATAAG
The DNA here is from genome assembly GCA_007922755.1 of Pedetes capensis. NCBI lineage: Eukaryota > Metazoa > Chordata > Mammalia > Rodentia > Pedetidae > Pedetes > Pedetes capensis. The sequence goes on along the minus strand of VMDO01000640.1, from coordinate 267,323 downwards.
TAAATATTTAGTTTTTCTCAAGTTGCTGTATTTTAATTATCTCTAACTTTTAAGTTCAAGTATAAATTAGTCTTAAACATTCTGCTTCATTTCAATATGGAGCCATGTGTGTCCAGTAGCATACATGTGTGTGTATATATATATGTATGTATGTATATATATGTGTATATATGTATATATACGTATATATATGTATATATATATACGTATGTATACACACACATATATATATACACACACACATATATATTTTTTTAACCCCTCAATTCCCTTAAACATTCATTGAGCAAACATTGAGCAACTACTCCAGGAAGACTCCTATTTTAGGTACAGTGGGAAGGTGGATAAAATATTATTCCTACTCTTATGAATTTACAATTTTGGAACAGGAGGCTATAACAAATGTTCACAAATCATCAGGGAGACATAAATGTTATGTCCCACAAACAACAAACTGTGGGAATACACAAAGAAAAGTGATCAACTCAGAGATGGTGGGACAGTAGGAATGGGAGAATTCTATTGAAGAATAGGATTTCCTGGGATTTGTAATCATTTATATAATTTCCTCATGGGTAAATGGAGCAAGAAGAAAGACTAGGAGTTCAGAGCTAGGACTCATGGGGAGGAGGCTGGCTTTGGGTCTGGTAGGGGGTTGGATTGGAGGAGTGAGGTTGTGAAAATTAGGTAGAGCAGAGCTGCATAGTCACCTACTTTTACCAAGCTTTTTCTCACCTACATTGCTAAAGAGAAGATACTTCAGTGGTACTAGGACACAGTCTGTCTCTGGTATTAGCTCAGGTTCACATTGCCAAGGTATTATTTCTGCCTTATATAAATACCAAACTTCTCTTGCTGAACTCTGCATGTATTCTCAGGAGAGTTGAAAGACAAGTCACTCTTTCACAATTAATGTTCCTCATGGTCTTAAAGCCGTAGCCCTGTGGCATCAGATCCTGTCAGATCTCGGAAGCTAAGCAGGGTTGGGCCTGGTTAGTACTTGGATGGGAGACTGCTAGGGAACACCAGGTGCTGTAGGCTTGGGAGAAGGACCCCCCACCAACCCACTTCCAAAAATCAGTCCGCCATTGAAAACCCTATGACCAGCAGAGAAGCACTGACAATAGTGTTTCACCTGTTGTACGCAGGGTCACTATGAGTCAGATACTGACTCAATGGCACATAACAACAACAGTGGTCTTAAAGATGGAGCTCCAACCACCAGCCTTTAAGAGTAAATGACTTGAGAGGTCCAAGAATTTAGTGCCATCCACCAGAGTGAATCACGGAAGAGAATATGGATAGACTGTGGTAAATATCAGGGCAACTCCAGTGAGCTTCCACCATTGAGAGAATCCTTCACTAAAACGTCTCTCCAGAAGACAGCAAGCCACTATACATAGATAATATAGTGGTTCTCAGCCAGATAAAAACCTTCACCCACCCACGGGGGTTGGAAATGTACATGTCTATGTCCCAAGGAGGCATTTCGTGGGATGGAGCCAAGGATGTTAAATACCCTGCCAGGTGTCAGCTAGTCCCCCAGAACAAAAAAAGTTGTTTTTCCTCACCCCAGATTCTTGAGCTTATTAGCTATCCTTTCAAAACATGGACAGCAGGCATTAAAGTGAGATAATCAAGGGGCAGAATATAGCCAAGTATCTGAGGGGCAAATAGTGTTGCATGATTTGTATAGGCTAAAGGACTTGGGGCTAACCCGGGTGCTTCCTGCTCAGGAAGCCTCCAATTGCACAATCCCATGGCAGAACCTTGGGCTGAGAGTTAGCTGCACAGATCCGTGACAAAGACAGTGGTATGGTGCCTTCTGGTTGACCACTTGTGGGTCAGTACAAGGCATGAGCTTTATTTTGGTGGCCAGATCCATTAACTATGGCAGGCGTGGGGAATTTGGAAAGTGCTTTTCATAATTGGTAATGACATAACAGAGTGTCTCCATCCTGCTGCTGGATCCCCAGCCAGGTGCCTCAAGGAGGTTTCTATTCCTGAGTATAGAAGGGTTTCAGAAACTTTGCACCTTGGGAGATGATGTAACTGCTAGTGAATCAGTGTTTGGACCTTCAACAGTTACAAACAGTGAGAGATTATCTGAGGCAGCAGAGCTTAGCAGAACTCCAACCAGCTGGTTTCCTTACCATCAGAAATAGCTCATGTAGTTGCCAGCTCACTGGTATGTGAATTAGCCTGAGTTGCCATGGAACTTTATAGAGTACAGCAAAGACATGGATTGTGAATTTATAGTGTTATCTTTCCAAATCTTTTAGTACCTAACATGTTCTCTGCAATGTAGATGAGCTGGAGGCATGCTTCACCAAAGACAGTATGTTTGAGTAAAATCTTGAGGGATGGATAGATATGTCAGTAAAAACACTTATGTATTTTTAAATAGAAGGGTCAAAAATGAACCCAGTATATCTCAGATATGCAAAAGACACAGTATAGTTTATTCTATCACTGACTTTGTCATCCTCACTTTCTGGGTGGTAGTGGTGATTATTTAAACTTGCTGCTCAAAAGAATGTTTTGCAGTTATAATGCTGGAGGACCATCAACTCTGAAAACTTTCCTCCCCCATCACTGTGTGAGTCTACCATTCATGTTTGAAAGGAGAATGAGCAAAGATTCTTTGTAGTGGAGACTTTCCTCTTTTCACTTTCTCATACTCTAAGTCCCTTCCTAGCATTCATGGAGTTCTGGTTCCCAATCCATCATCATTTTATCATAAAATTGAGAAAAGGGAGATACAATCTATTTCCCCAAGTGAATCCTCCAGAGGATGACCAATATATCATTATCTACCGCAATAGGACATTTCTGTCCGACTTTTCCTGTGGATTTTAATTGCAGGACCTCTCACATGTAGGATTTGCTTTGAACCCATGTTCATGACTCTTGAAACAGAGTGCGTATGTTTTCTTGTTTTTGAAAAAGCAGTAAGTGCCTATTAGTATTGCCTGTCAAAAAGAAGCACCTACGTTATTTTGTGAATCAACAGTTGTTTAATAATGTTTGGGTATACAGAAAGATGAACTTATCTTAATACTGTAGAGAATGATACTTTGACTTATGTTCCTCTATTGATTATTTTCTGACACAAAAAAATGGCAAAAGAAAGTTTGAATACAAAATTTATTGCTATAAAGAGATTAAAACAATTTCTTATGCAAACCAAAATTAGCATTTATTTTGGCTGACTCCCAGTAGTTGCAAAAAACATCTATTACATGTGTAAACTCTGAGTGAGCCCAGTGATATTGCTTATTCAGACCAGTAAGTGTGCTTATACCCTCAGGGAAAACTTCTCAGTAGAGGGATAGAAAGAGATGAAAAGAAAGGAATAATAAATTATATTGTTAATAAATTATCACATTCCTATCAGACAACCATGAGTGAACTTCACATCTAGCTGTGCCCTCTTTGTCAAGGATTCAAATCAGAGATTCCCAAATTTTGTACTTCACGGATCAGGATTTCCTTTCACATGGCTTCCTGTGTATTTGTCAAGATATATTTAATCTGTACCTTCAGCAATGAGGTACAGATTAAATATACAGATACAGAGGGGAGGAGGAGGGCACGAAGACCTCATCCCATTTAATGACCCTCTTCCTTGAAGGATTGAATCCTTCTCTCACAGTGTCCAAAACCTCTCATGCCAGTCATCATGGCTGTCACTCATTAGGATCCAGCCTCCGTCATGAGACTAATGATGCAAGAAGCCCGCACTATGAGTGAGAACCCAGCTCCCAGGCAAAACCAGGACAGGATTATTTAAGTGAAATCCCATTAATCTCAAAGCTTCCTCTGCTGCCTCTGCAAGATTTTGAAGGCATTACAGTAACCTGGAGAGGCACTTTCTGCTGGGGCTCATTTTCTGAATGGAGAAATCAGATTGTTCCCTGGATGGAGGGAAGAAAGACAAGGGCTACCCTAGCACAAAGGTTGAAGTAAGTAAGTAGGTCCTCTCACAATGCTCTGTGGATGGTTCTTCACCTGCCTGGAAGTCACTGTGGATTCTTGGACAAGCTTCTTCTCAAAGCCTCAGTTTTGTTTCATTTTTGTTTTCTTTTTCTTTTCTTTTCTTTCTTTTTTTTTTTTTTTTTTTTTTTTTTTTTTTTTTTTTTTTTTTTTTTTTTTTTTTTTTTTTGGTGTGTGTGTGTGTGGTACTGGGGGTTGAACCCAGGGCCTCACACCTGCATGTTTTGCAAGTGCTGGACCACTGAGCTGCGCTGCCAGCCCATTTTTTTACTTTTTTGAGACAGGGTCTCGCTAAGTTACGCAGACTACCTCTGGTCTCAAACTTGAGATCCTCCCACCTCTGCCTCCTGAGCCACTGGGATTACAGGCATGCGCCACCGCACCCAGCTCTCAAAACCTCAGTTTTATGTATCTGTAAAATAGTAATAACCACAGCACTGTCCCTTAAGGATGGAATGAGAGCTAAGCAACATGCATGAAAAGGTAATAGCACAGAAGCTGCCATGTAACAGGCATGCCATCACTGCTAGATATTAATCCCAGCATGACTGCCTTCCCGGATAGACGAGGAAATTGAGGCCCAAAGAGATGAATGTCCTTGTCTGAGGTCACAAACATCAGACTGCGTGCCTCCAGACTTGTCCTATTGCATTAAAAATACCATAAAATATAATGAAGCTGAGGAGGAACCATTGGGTTCTTAAATAATTGTCCCAAGTGTAGAAGTCAAGATCTCTATCTTAAAACAAAAACATTCCTGTTAATGATGAAGGTATGCGATTATAGTCTTTTATCTTTCAAATTCTAAAGATTTACAGGGGGATTATTTGGAAATTATAAGTAAACAGTTTTTAAACTTTTCAAGATTTATGTCAAATTGTATATTAATATCATTCATGACTAGTGCAAATTCACCCTTTGCTCCTGAATTCTGTGTATTATGAATTAAGTATTCTATCTATTTGAGTCTATAAGAAATCTTTTGTGATTGAAAATCACAGAGATTTGTGTTGAACATTTTGAAAGCAAGTATTACAATTACTTCCCCTTCATATAGAATAAGACATACATAATTAAAATGAAATAATACAAAATAACATTCATGGGTTTCAAGGGTGTGAACTTCCGCGATGTGAACTCTTGTGTGGCTCTGGTAATCTGGGTAGTGGGGGTAAGTATGAAGCCAGCTTCCCAGCACACTTCTCTTTGAGATTCTTAGGTATGTAGCACATGAAGGGCTGTGGGTTTCTGGCATGTGGCATGTACTCCTCCTTGTCTCTGCTGAGGCGCTGAGAGGGGAGGGCGGCCAGACACAAAGCCTCCCTGTGAGCAGGGCTGTCCCAACACCACCTTTGTGGCCCCAAAGCTCACTTGGGCTCGGATTAGTGGGAATCCTCTGAAATGTCTGCTTGACACTGTCCACACCCTGCCAGGTCCCCCACGTTGCCCTTGCATGGCTGAACACGTTCGTGAAATTGCACGACTATCCTGCGTAGCATGGTGAGCTCTTATGCGGGGTCCCTGCCGCAGCTTTTCCTCCCTAAGTCTCTGGCCTGCCCTGGTTCTTAGCAGTTTGTTCCCCAGAAGGGACGTCCTGGGTGCTGGAGAGCGCCCCCTGCCTTCAGCACTGGGCCTGGCCTCTCAACCTCTGTTGCTGCAACCTCTGGGTCCCCTATAGACTCTTGGTAGGGAGGAGGGGCCTCTGGATGGATGCCATTTTCATCCTCAAATTCAAGGCTCATCTCTGTGTACAAAGGCGGAGGAATGTCCAAGGCCTCTCCCTCTGCAGTGCAGGTCTGTTTCTCAGCATCAAATCTCTCTTCATAAGCTGGAGGGTAAAAGTCCGGCCTGTGGGACAAAACACCACAAACATATGCGTGTTATTTAGGTGGGTTAGTTAGGCATCGATGCCGAAGAGGCATATGTCTGCCTCTCTCAGCTCACACTGTGTGAAGTTAAACTGCTAAGAAACATGGGTTTTGAAACAGATGTACTTCTTCCCTGGCATCACTAGTTTCCAAAAAAAGTTCACCCTTCTAGAAGAACCTTTTATCAGCCACAGCATGTGTACCTCTAGCCCTATTTTTTCCAGGCAGGTATTCTAGGCTTTCCTTTTCTCCTGCTCCACCTCTCTGGGAAATGGCCAGTCAGTGTAAGGTCCTTACCAGCCCCACAGGGGACCGTGGAACCTCCTGTTAGCAGCCACAGAGATAGGAAAACTGAGGGCCATGTCTTGCGAGGATCTTTCTTTGAATCCTGTCTGCCCGTTTTTGTAGGCCAGCTGGCCCAAGCTGCCATTTGCTTCTGTGTTCCAGGGACTACAGCTCTGGTGGGATGCCAGGGCTGGTGCCTGTCCCCTCCTTGTGGTGCTCAGCTGAGGACTTGAAGGCCCCAGATGGGGGCACTTTTCCAAACTTCCAAGGCTGAGTCTTCTCTTTCTCTCCCTCTCATCTCCAACTGGCTGGAAGAAGTCCTCTCAAGGGCTGTGTCATCTAGAGTCTGACCTCTGTCAGTTACAGGAGCCTTTTAGATTTCAGCTATCTGTTTTGGGCTGAAGGAGAGTGAGATACGCCTGACGGGGTGGAGGGCATCAATAGCTGACTAAAAGAACTTCTGGCAGGGACTTTTGACACAGACCGCAGATGCCTAAAACATTTCCACCCACCATTCTGGTTTTTTGTTTGTTTGTTTGGTTTGGTTTGGGTTGAGTTTTTGTTTTGTTTTGTTTTGTTTTTTTATTAAAGGTGCTTGGGGGTTGAGCCTAGGGCCTTGTGCATACTTTGCAAGTGCTTTACCACTGGGCTGCACTCCCAGCCCATTTATTTATTTATTTTTTAATCTTGAGACAGAGTCTTGCAAAGTTACCCAGGCAGCCTCTGGCCTCGAACTCAAGATCCTCCTGCCTCAACCTCCTAAGGCACTGGGATTATAGGCATGAGCCACTGTGCCTTTTCATCCACCACTCTTCTGCAACACAGACCAGACACATTCAGGGGCATGCTTGTCTTCCACCTTTACTTCCTGTGTTATAACCCTAACTGAACATGCCTAGTACATCTTAAATTGAGTATCTCAAAAATGTACCTGCCCTGAAGTGACGCCTCTTATGAATATGTATAGGCTTTCCCAATAAAATCCCCCAATTTTCCTTGCTCAGGTAGAGTGCCACTTTGGGAATCATATCCAGGGTTCTCCACCAGCAGGCAATAAATCCTTCTTCACTTCTTACCTTGGTTGTGCTTGTTTTGATGTTACACCCACCAAGATACCAACCCTTTGTGTTCAGTCATGGTCTCTCTAACCCATACTCAGTTCATTCATATCCTTGTTCTCATTCACGCACATCAGCTACTCCACTATACTCAAGGTCTCAGGTCTTCACAGCCAACAAAATAATGAATGAAAACCATGTACAGGTCCCTGAACTATAGCAAATGCCTCTGCTTTTTCCTGCTATCCTTTCAAGTCTCCTTAGCTCATTCCCAAGAAAGAATAGGAGCATACTCATTCCTCAAATCATTTCAACTGACAGCTTCATGCAGATTTCAACTGTGGCCTTTCTCTGCCAACAGGCCCATGGTTAAAGGAGCCATTCACTGTGGGGCTGATGTACTTGTTGGTTGTCTTGCCCAACATTGCTAATTGCTAAATCCTTCTGATTTCTCCATCATGAATGGGGTTGGGGGTAGGGTAGACTTGAGGAAAAGAAATGGGATGAGCTGCTTGAGTTGTGTATTTATAGAGCAAGGCCTGTGGGGAGAGTTTATGATGCGTAACCACAACAGAACAACGGCTGCCATTTGTAGCCACAGCTCCATTCCAAATGTCACCAGGCCCAAAGCCAAATAGCTGAAGGAGCTGTCTTGTATGGCAGGAATCTCGGCCTTCACTCAAAACAGCAAGGGCTGAGTCATGTGTGTAAAGGCACTGGGGACAGAAAGGTGAGCTGGAGTGATTTGAGAGGCTCTAGGATAATTGCCATCAGGGCTGGGATTTAGCTCAGTTGGTAGAGCTCAGCTCAGTGGGTAGAGCACTGCGCTGCAGTCTCTGAGGCCCCGAGTTCAATTCCCAGCACCGCAAAAATGGGAGAAGGGCCTGGCAATCCACTCCCAAGGCAATCCCGAAGCACTCAGCCATTGAAAACCCTATGAGGGTCGCTATGAGTCGGATACTGACTCGACGGCACCTAACAACAACAAGAAGGATAATTGCGGCCAGCCCCCAAGCCCCATCTACCTCTCTCAATCCTGCCTTTCCTCCACGCCACTTGCATTCCCAGGGCCTGAACTCCACCACTGGAGAAACATTTGCTTTGACACCTCTACCTGGGTCCCCCTGTTGAAAAGCTTCTGAGAAATATAACTTCCAAGTTTGACTTGCTGGCCATTCTGTATGGGCTGAGCATTTCAGAATATAGCAAAAAGAGGCAGTAAAATGGGAATGTCATTATATCCATGGTTTGCTTTCAAATATTCCAGCACAGGCAGCATAATAAGTAAATTTAAGCTGCATCCTAATGGCTCTGTTTCTTTTGTCAGGAATTCACACTGCAGAAGTAGCCATTTACACACAGACACACACACACACACACACACACACACACACACACACACTCCATCATCATTATCATCATCATTCTAGAAACATCTACAATCATTTCCATTATCCTAATTTTTAATCAAACCCAAAGATCTTGCTGGTTAGTCTAATAAACAATAGAAATGGGTTCTTGTTGTAATTACCATCTTAGTAATTAGCATAAGAGATGTCAACACTGTACCATTAGGTAAGATTACTTCTATTCATGGTACATGGAAGTGCTAAAAACACTTTAGGAATTCCCTACTCTTACCTGAAGAGGACAAAAGAATTTGTGGACTCTACCAGCCTACACCGTAAAAATGATGCCTAAGTCTTTACCCCTCAATGGTCCTGTGTTTGGCCAGGAATTAGGAAGCTATGGTCAGCAAACTGATAATAAGGTTAATTGAATCTTTTTTTCCCCTTGTGGTAAAATATATGTAGCATAAAATTTACTATTTGTAGGGCTACAGTCCAGTGGCACTAAATACACTCATATTGTGCAATTTTCATCACCCCAAGTTAAAACTGTGTTCATTAAACAATAACTCCTTATTCTCCCCTCCCTAGGCCCTGGTAACCCCTGTTCTACTTTCTATCTCTATGAATGTGCCTACAGCTACTTTATATGTGAGGAATCTTATAATAGTTGTCCTTTATGGCTGGCTAATTTCACTCAGCATTATGTTTTCAAGGTCTGTCCATAGTGGAGCATGTGTCAGGATTTCATTTCCTTTTAGGCTGAGTAATATTCTATTGGGCTGGGGTTTAGCTCAGTTGGTAGAATGATGTTCTGCACCCTCTGAGGACCTGGGTTTGCTCCCCAGCCCTGCAAAAATGGGGGAAGGACATGCAATCTGCTCCCAAAGCAATCTTGAAACAATCAGCCATTGAAAACTCTATAGGGTGGCTATGAGTCAGACCCAACTGGATGGCAACTAACAATAATGATATTCTGTTGGATGTATGTACTGCATTTTGTTTATCTACTTAGCATAGATGGACAATTTATCATCCTGCCTTGAATGAATTTTCCATTTAAGGTGAGATCAGAACACCTGAAAGGACAGTCATCTGGGACTTCCCTTAGTCACAAAGGCTGAGGGACTGATTTTATGTTTGCTTGCTCTTTTGTTGTGGGCAGAATTTGGACTCACTTTCCCCATAACTTGTGACCAGGTTATAGGGAACAACTAGTCATCACCTGTCTCTAACTAATGACAGCCCCCATGACAAAGAAAAGAACCTAGGAGTTGGGCCTCTTAAGTTTAGGTGAATCTTTATGTCAGCAGGGGGTGGTAGCTGTGGTATTTCTCTAAGAACATTCCTGTTACCTCACAGTTTTCCCTGAAGTCCTACTTTTCCTAATGACAACCCATGAGTCGTTACCCAACAGCAGATCTTCAAGTCTAGATGCACAACCCCGTGGGACATGTAAGTGGCTCCACCATCGGCTCCTTTTCCACACCTTAGCCCATCTCAGCCCTTCTAAGTACATACCTGTCCACCGTGGCCAGGGCCAGGTCCCTGCGAGCAAGGTGTTGTCTGAGCACGTGGCTGAACACCCTTTTGCCTTCACTCGCCTGGCGGTAAGTGCTCCAGAAAACTCCACCCAGAAGGATCCCAAACCCCAGAGCCAGAAGCAAATATGCAAAGATCAGGTTCCTCCAGCAGTGGGTCATGGAGTCAGAGGAAATGAAGAAGGCGCCCAGGCAGGTCAGGAGGAAGCCCGTGAGGAGGGCGAGGGCGCAGATAATCGAGCCTTGCCTGTTCTGCATCCCTGCTCCTCAGAAATGGAACCGCCCTGACCCTGCCACTCCTCTGCTTCCAGCCTTGCTCTGAGTGCACTCATTAGCCAGCTCGCAGCCTTATATGCTGGGGGACCAACTGGCCTTTGGACAACCTAATGAGACAGGCACTGAGAAGCTATTCATTAACCACTGAAAGTTACTATAATGTCCTCAGAGGGCGAACCTGCAAACAATGTTGTGTCCTGAAGGATGGGGAGGCAGCACGTAGCGCCAGCTCCTCTTAGGGGTTGGGCTGCAGCTGCTCTCAGGTGTTTGAGGGATGGTCCCTCACCTTGTCCTTCCGAAGGCACTGGTCTCCCCACCCCCACCACTTTTAATTCCTGCCTAAAAGCTGGAGAAATCAGCATCCCTCCATTCACTGTCTCATTTGTTTGGCAAGGAATTCTGTCCTGATTTCTTTTTGTCCCTCTGTACTAAAAAGGCATGTCTTCAAGGCTCTCAGCACCCTTGTCTTGCCTCCCTCAGTGAATCCCCTCTGTTGCCTGATGCTCTGATGGCGGAGAAATTCCAAGAGAAAAGTCCAGAGCCTGAGCTCCCCACATCCTCCTGTTGACAGGATGAGCATCATGGGGGCCAGGGGAGACTGTGGGCTGGAGCCTTGGGAATTCGGGGGGTTCTGGGGGTGGTTGTGATAGGGAATGGTGCCGTGGCTTCCGTTCTGATTCTAGTTTCAAATCCTTCCCATTATTGTGTTCCAAAGTTGGGGTCCAAGTGACCCATAGTCACTTCTGGTTGACACTTAGGTATTGGTTGAATATGTTTTCCCACATTGCTCAAGCATTGGTCACCATTCCTGGCTCACTAGAAATATGGGAACCTGGTGCCATGCTTCCTCCTCATACAGGGGCAAAGGCATTTGATATGCGAGCATTACCCAGAAAGTAGCATGTTAACCTCTCCATGCAAGACAAGTGCGTGCGTGTCAGAAGGGCTGCCTGTTACACGCTCCACCTCCATCCCACACATACAGGTTCACAGAGCAACCTGGCCTACCGAAGGCTCTGAAAAGCTCTGCTATCTTTAACCCTGAAATATGCATTAAACACAATTTATGATAGTAGGTGCTGCTTTAAAAAAAAATGCTACCTGTCCTTTTCCCAATGTCCTTGCTTTGTGTAACATTGCCTTACAAATCTTTCCAGAATCAACCTTCTGTACTCTATGTAGGATTTGTTTCCTTTATCTTGGCAGTCTGGTTATAAATGCTTTATTTACCAAATCTGACTCATGTCCTGATTCCTTCCTTTTTAATTTGATACTTTGGCATGTCCCAGCCAAAGTCTCTGCCAGAGGATCTCTGAGTTGCTTTTTCCCAGAGATTTCCTTCAGGTTCTCTTTGCTTCTCTTCTACCCCACCACTCCATTGCCTTTGTTTTCCATCTGCTTTCCAAATGAGAAAAGCAGTCATTTGCATGGTAGCCTGTTAATCCTTCTTTAGCCTTGTACCCACAATTTCCTTAGCTCCTCCTTCACATTAGGGCTGGGAGAGAGGAGAAGATGCTCTGGATCAAAAACTATAAAAGGCGCTTCCCCATTCCACCTCCTAAGTGCCACCTCTGTTAGCTTTAATTCCAACCCTGAACTACTTCCATTCTCTAGATTTAATATTATCTTTGAAGTCCTAAAACCACTTTCTTCCTCCTTTTCAATTGGCGTTCAAACAGTCAGATAACTAAGATGGCCCCCAATGATCCCCACCTCCCGGTTTCCATATACATGTTCCAAACGTGGAACAGACCTAGTGACTTGAGTCTAACCAATAGAATATGGTGGAGATGATATATCACTTCCATGACTAAGTTACAAAAGATGGTGACTTTCATTGTGCTAAATGCTCTCTTTTGCCTCCTTGGCCTAAACCTCCTGAAGAAAGAGGCTACCATATTGGATAGGCCTATGTGGTAAAGAACTGAGGGCACCTGCTGGTCAACAGTCAATGCAGAACAGACACCTTACTCATGGTGGAACTACATTCTGTCACTGAGCATGTGACTGGGGATCAACTCCTTGCACAATTGACTCTTGAAACGACTACCTTCAAGCAACAGTTTGTTGAGTGACCCTGAATTAGAGGACCACTTAAGTCATGCTTGGATTGCTGGTCAAAAGAAATTATGAGATAATAAATGTGTATTAAGTTACAATTTTGTGGCAATATTTTAGGCGATAATAGATAAAATCAGTGTAATCAGTCCCTGTTAAGTGTTTATCACAGGGCCTGGCACAAAGTGCCCTATTAAAGTTAGCTGTAACCATCCTCACCATCATTGTTATCATTACTTCAGTGATTTCCCCAAAGCTAGTAAAGACCTAGGATTCCCACCTGAAAGGCCTACACTGAGTTGGGTCTCAAGAACAGGTAGGCGGTAGAGTCTCAGAGCTACTGTTTAAGTATCAGATTAAGGAGGGATGGCATGTGTGATGAGAACTTCCCACCATAGAGTTGGCCTCTTTGTCTTAGACCGATTTTGGGCAGGGGGAGGCAGGGAAACAGACTGGAGATTATGTCAGATGCGGCCTAGCTCCTGTGACCACATGAACACGTGAGCAAACACATATCTCCATCACTTCCCTCTTCCAGCAAGAATACAGGATGCTGTAACCACAGTTTGCTACACACGCTTCTTCGTCTCCAACACCCTCCAGAGTAGAGCTTTGCAGTTGTTGTTGTTGTTGGTAGTGGTGGTGGTGGTTATGTTTTGGTGAGAAATTTTGTAGGAGAAAGCAAAATCCAGGAAATATTGAGGAAATATTTATATAAAATTTACATTCAATAAAAAGCAAGCTGGGCACAGTGAGGCACACCTGTAATTCTAGCACTTGGGAGGCACTTGGGAGGTAGGAGGATCACAAGTTCTAGGTGAGCCTGGATGGACCACATAGCAAGACCCTGGCACGTGAGCACATGTGTGCGCGCGCACGCGCGCGCGCGCACACACACACACCACAAAAAAAAACTCTCAAAACAACAATAACAGAAAAAATAGGTTCTTGGGCTCAGGGTATTTGGAAAGTTTATTTGGGGTAAGATGAGGCATCAAGGGGGAAAGCACAGGAGAATCCACTGTATATGAAAGCAGTGGAAGGGTAAAGGGTAAAACCAGCATAGAAATATGAAGTATCACTGAGAATCATCTGTCTCAATTAAGAAATATTAGTGACATTGAGGGTATTTTGTGTGTTGTGTTTATTATTATTATTATTATTGTTATTTTGGTACTGAGGGGCAAACCTCAGAGCCTTGCACATACTTTGTGAGTATTCTACCACTGAGCTGCACCCTGGCCCCTTTTTTTATTTATAAAATTGAGATAGAGTCTCACTAAGTTATATAGGCTGCGTCTGGTCTCGAACCTGTGGTACTCCTGCCTCCACTTCCTGAGTTGCTGGGATTACAAGTGTGAGACACTGTGCCCAGCTGTGTTTATTAAGTGGATGTAGATATTTTTTCTGTAACTCAGTGTCACTTCTGAACACATAGATCACAGCATTATTCCACTTTGTTATTAGGTGCTGTAGAATTCAATCTGAATCATAGCAACCTTATGTACAATAGAACAAAACGCTCCCCAACACTGTGCCGTGTCCGGCACTGTGTCAGTGCTTCTCTGCTATTCATAGGGTTTTCAATGGCTGATTGTTTTGGGAATGGGCTGCCAGGTCTTTCTCCTGGGTTTTTTGTTTGTTTTTGTATTTGTTTTTGTTTTGTTTTTCAGTGCTGAGGATCGAACCCAGGGCCTCAGAGAGCACAGAGCAGAACTCTACCAACTGAGATAAACTCCCAGCCCTATTCCACTTCAATGTCTCAAAAATGATCAAGGATAACTAAAACAATTACTTCTAGTTAAACAGAACAAAACAAAACAAAACATTACTTGGAGTTTTCTTATTTGTGTTGTGGGATTATCCCTGCTGCCACAATCACTAGCAGTATAAAATATTTTTGAAAAAATATATATAAGTCATGAACTATCCCACCATGAGAGGAAGCACCATGTCTTTGAGGCACCTGAGAGGGATAGAAGAAACCCAAACACAAGGGCAATTATAATGACAGAAGACACCAGCAGCCAGATCTTCAGGGCTGGAGAAACATTAGAAGCATCCAACAGCGTCAGCAAACACCAAGAAGTTGCCTTCGAGGGTGAGTTTCAGGAATCTTTTGGCCTTGAGGCTGAGGTTTCTTGGCTTCGTCTGTCTTCTTGATTTGCCTTCTCTCCTAGGCCAGCTTTCCTATTACCCTCCTTGCCACTACCCAGCACTTGTCACAGAACAAGGAGCCACGTAAAGATGGGAAAATGCAGAGAGAGGAAGAAGATTCACCAAGGTCACATAAACAGCACAGAGCAGATGGGAAAATGGCAACACCATGCAGAACATGTCACTCTCCAAAGAGAGAAGTTCTGGGAGCCGGTGGAAGCCAAGCCAAACTCCCTCATCCCTATCCCCAACCCCTCCACAAGAGATCTACCCTGCAAATGATGCTATACTTTTAAATCAGTCTATTATTTCTCCTCTGCCACCCCCCTCCCCTTCCTCCTCCTTCAAAGTTCACCAATCAACGAAATGTCTCAGTTGTGAACAGGGAGTAATGTGACAGTTGGCTGTCAGCCAAATATTTTAAGATACAATGACTCTGTAACACACTGACTCTTTGACCATGACAGACCTGTGAGCACTGTTCTGAACATCATGTGCAGCCCAGTTCCAGGCACTGTTTGGCCTTCCTGTTCACGTCAGAGCCCCCTGAAACTCCCCCTTCTCGCCAGCTCTCCAGCATGCTCCGGAAAGGTCTCTAAGCCCTCTGCCCCTAGTCTTTGGTCACTGGCTGCGCGGGCCAGTGCTCCTCTCTCGAAAACAGGAAGCGCTTGTGTCTCTGAATGGGACAGGCATGAGGACTTTGGAAGGCAGCTGATGGTGGTAGAGGCTTTGGCACAGGAAGGCCACGGGGCCAAGCACCGAGACAGAGGGGCAAATCTCAGGTCACTTTGGTTCAGGAAGTGAGGCTCTGTGGGGAGGGGCCAAAGTGAGCATGAGGGTAACTAGGTCTAACCCCGTGGGGGTGATTACTGAGTGATTTCTGGATTAGCCTTTCACACTTGAGGGTTCATTGAGCACTGGCACTTCCTCCTCCTTCTCTTTCTTGTTTTCTTTGTTTTTGAATCTTTTCTTCCATCTTCCCCTTCCCTCTCCCTGACTTAGGAGACGATTTAAATGAAGGGATATTTGAGCTTAGCAAAGGACCAGTAGCTCCTCAGAAAATGCCTAGCACAGTGAGGTAAATCGTGCTGGGCAGCATGTGAGGCTCCAAAACTCACCCTGCCTTGAGCCCAGTAGGTCTCCAGGACAGAGACTCTGAGCCAGATGAGAGGGGGAGAGGGAGCTGAGGTATCTGCCCACTGTGTCAAATTTGCGGGGGCACGATATGTAGATGCCAAAAACCTTGGTGATCCAGGTAGATAATATTTTCGAGCAATGTTTGAAAAAACAAATTCCCAGACCATAGCTCCAAGTCCAGCTGCCTGATTCTGTAGTAAAGTTTCAGTGAAGAGATTGGGTCATATCTGTGGACCAAAGAAGAAAACAATGTCTGTCCTAGGGAAAGTTCAGCTTCCAGTATAATCCACAAGCAAGCCATTGTTTTTGTTGTTGTTAGGTGCTGTCAAGTCAGTATCCGATTCATGGTGACCCTCATAGGGTTTTCAATGGCTGACTGTTTCGGGATTGCCTTAGGAGTGGATTGCCAGGTCCTTCTCCCATTTTTGTGCTGCTGGGAATTGAACTCGGGACCTCAGAGACTGCAGCGCAGCGCTCTACCAACTGAGCTAAATCCCAGCCCCAAGCAAGCCATAGAACATTAAATTTCTTTGAGAATCCTTGGAAAACTGAAAAGAGACTGTACTTCTGTTGGCCTCTTTGG
The DNA here is from genome assembly GCA_007922755.1 of Pedetes capensis. NCBI lineage: Eukaryota > Metazoa > Chordata > Mammalia > Rodentia > Pedetidae > Pedetes > Pedetes capensis. The sequence continues at coordinate 251,015 of VMDO01000640.1, read as the reverse complement.
AGCAGAACAGAAGCGTCAAGCTGGGGCAGAATGAGACTATCTGAGTTTATACCAAGGGGCATCATGGCTAGGGTTTTGTGGATAGGACGCAAGTCTGTGTCCCACTTCATGACATTTTCTTTAATATTGATCTTCCATTTCCCCTTCTCTCACCTTTTAGTTTTAATGCCCTTGAATGGCTTAAATGATAGCAAAATTTTGTGTTCCTCAAAGATTTGGTAGAACTCATAAAACCTCTGGCTCCAAGATCTATCTTTTTCTCCTTTAAAAAAAAATCTTGTACTTTATTATTGAATGCTAGATACTATATGTCGGACCACAGAGATTGAGATAAAGACTAAAGATGCCGTGGTGGCACATGGCCACCCCTCTCCTGCTGCCCACCTATTAGAACAGGAGGCCTAATGAATCTAGTTGAGATGTGAGGTGGATTTGGGTTTTGTTGTGCTGTAATTGCCTCCACTGCTACTAGATTCTATATGGTCCTAGGTCTTGGAGGTGGGGCTTCCTCAGTAAGCCCACCCTTTCTCCAGCACTGGTTGCCTCTAATGTTCTGGCCTCTGAATGGTTTCCTGACCCTCCTCTAGAAGCAGAGGCTTTGGGACTTCACTGCAGCAGCTTGGCAGAGATCAAGCCCTCAAGATGGAGAAGAGCCTAGAAGCACATGCAGGCTCCACTTGTGTCTGCAGCTCCCAGTGGTTCTGTAACTCCCAGGTTAGGTAGCTCACATTTGGCATCTAACTGGTTGTTGTTGTTAGGTGCTATCAAGTCAGGTCCAATTCATAATGACGCTGTATACATCAGAATGAAACACTCTCTGACACTGTGCCATGCCTGGCACTATGTCAGTGCTTCTCTGCTATTCACAGGGTTTTCAGTGGCTGGTTGTTTCTGGGATTGTTTCAGGATTGGGCTGCCAGGTCCTTCTCCCATTTTTGCAGTTCTGGGGATCAAACCCAGGGCCTCAGAGAGCACAGAGCAGCACTCTACCAACTGAGCTATACCCCAGCCCAGCATCAATCTATTCATTAAAAATTTTAGCTGAATTCTTATTGGCTTGTGAATTTCTGACAGACTCAAAGAAAGTAATGATTCTATAGATTATCTTCTTATAGAGTGACAGAAATGCTCTTTTCAGCTCTCTGCACTCTAGGCTTGTTTTTGTTAGGTGCCCTCAAGTTGAATCCAAATCATAGTGACTTGATGTACAATAGAACAAAACACTACCTGACACTGTGTCATGCCCGCCATATTTTCAGTGCTTCTCTGCTATTCATAGGCTTTCTGAAGGTTGTTTTGGAATTTTTCCTGGAGTGGACTGCCAGGTTCTTCTACTTTTTATGGTGCTGGGGACGAAACCCAGGGCCTCGGAGAGCGCAGAGCAGTGCTCTACCAATTGAGCTAAATCACAGCAGTCAAGGCAGAGATGGAATATCCTTGGCATCATTTTTAATGGGTAAATTTTTATTACTTTTACAAATTCCTCTAGAGATTTTAAGGTTTCCTCTTCTTGAATCAATTTTCATAGTTTTCAATTTCCTAGAAAATTAAAATTTCCTAAAAAATTCTATTTATTTACCTGTCAAATTTACATCCGATCCCATCAGATCACCGAAGCTAAGCAGGGTCAGGCCTGGTTAATACGTGGATGGGAGACCACCTGGGAGCACCAGGTGCTGTGGGCTTGGGAGAAGGACCTGGCAACCCACTCCCAAAAAACATTCAGCCATTGAAAACTGTATGAATAGCAGAGAAGCACTAATAATAGTGTTTCACCTGTTGTATGTAGGGTCACCATGAGTAGGACACCAACTCTATGGCACCTAACACCAACAACAATAATTTTATTGGTTTTTCTATGTATACAAACACACACAATACACATATAGTATGCTATTTCCTGCAGCCATACAACCCTGGCATCCAATCTGGTCAGATCTTAGAAGCTGAGCAGGATTGGGCCTGGATAGTCCTTGGATGGGAGACCACCTGGGAATACTAGGAGCTGTAGGCTTGGGACAAGGACCTGGCAGCCCATTTCCAAAACAATCAGCCATCAAAAACCATGTGAATGGCAGAGAAGCAATGACAATAGTTCTGGTCATGGCACAGTATTGGGTAGTGTTTCGTTCTAATGTACAAAGGTTGCTATGAGTCAGACTCAACAGCACTCATAATACCATATGTATGTTTACTGTTTAAATTGCCTCTGACTCTATATGTGTCGGGCTGGGATTTAGCTCAGTTGGTGGAGTGCTGCGCTGCAGTCTCTGAGGTCCCGAGTTCAATTCCCAGCACCGCAAAAATGGGAGAAGGACCTGGCAATCCATTCCCTAAGGCAATCCTGAAACAGTCTGCCGTTGAAAACCCTGTGAGGGTCGCTATGAGTCAGATACCGACTCGACGGCACCTAACAACAACAACAACTATGTGTGTCAACTTTCTAATACTTAATATCACTATTAGTATCATTATTCCTTTTCCTCTATGAGAGTTGTGTTGTTGTTAGTTGCCATCAAGTTGGTGTCCTACTCATAGTGACCCTATGTACAACAGGTGAAACACTATTGTCAGTGCTTCTCTGCTATTCATACAGTTTTCAATGGCTGATTGTTTTTTGGGAGTGGGTTGCCAGGTCCTTCTCCCTCTATAAGAGTAGCTAAAGCTATTGTATTAGAATTTTTTGAAACTTGTTCATGTATTATCTTTCCCATGAGCCAGAATTTGGTCTTATTATTTAGACCTTTAGACCTTTTTCTTTTCTTTAAAAGGAATTTTATGCTTATTTTTTCATAATTTCTGTTTTCCTCATTAACTCCTTTAGTCTACATTTTGGTCATTCTTTTGATATTATCTCCCATAAATCAACCCTTTTTAATGGTTTTGTTTTACTAATTTTATATTATTTTTGCTTTTATATTTAATAAGGCCTTCAGTTTTACTGTTTTTTTTTTGTTGTTGTTGTTATTGTTGTTTTTAAAGACAGGTTCTTGCCCTGTAACCAAAACTTAATATGTAGCCCTTGCTGGCCCCAAACGCATGATCTCCTGACTCAGCCTCCCAAGTACTGGGGTTAGCATGAGCCACCAATCCAGCTTTGGTCCACATTTAATGGTTGTTTTGTCATTCTTTTGCAGTATCTTCTGTAGAATGCTTAATTTATGTCCAATCTTAATTGTTTTCTAATAAATATACTTAGAAATATACATGTTCTAATGTATTATTTTGGCCCAAATCCCACAAGTTTTTATACACTATGCTCTCACTGTCATTCATTTTCAAACAATAAGTACTTTCCCCTAATAAAAAATTAACAAAATATGTAAACATGTAAGTGATAGGAAAACAAATGAAAATAACCTTTAAAAATGAAAAGTTGGTGAACCTCACTTATAATAGGGAAACATTAAAATATAATTTCTCACCTACAGATTGGCAGAACTCTCCAAGATTGATCATGTGCTCTGTTAGCAAACCACTAGGAAGAAAGCTCTCTAGTATGTTGCTGATGGGGTGACAGCAGCTATCAAAATTATATTCGATTTTCTTTCTGACTCAAATGTTTCACTTCCAGAAATCTATTCCAAAGATACATTAGCAAAGACATGAAATTATAAAAGTACAGATCCATTCATTGCAGCAGCCCTGTTTGTCACTATGTGAGACTGGAAATATTTCAATGGCCATGGATATGGGACTCGTAAGTAAACAAATGTGCCTCAAAATAACAGTGTTATGTACTTATAAAAAGGAATGAGTAATGTTTCTATATTACCATAGAATGTTCTCCAGGACGTACTCATAGATGTAAAGACAAAGTAAGCAACAAAGTTTATAGTGCAGAAAAGGAGAGAATACAAATATATATGCGTATATGCCTATATTTTCAAAGAGAAACAAAATATCAAGCAAAATTAATATTTAAGATGATCGCCTTCATGTGGAGAGAGGGAACAGGGTAGGAAGGACAGTTGGAAAACAGCTTTGTATGAGTGTACATTTTTCTCTGAGAGGGTGTGGCACTCAGGGGTTAAACCTAGGGTCCCATGCACGCTTTGCAAGCCCTCTACCACTAAGCAGGACTTCCAGCCCATTTTTTACTTTTTATGTTGAGACAGGGTCTCGCTAAATTACACAGGCTGCCTCTGGCCTTGAACTTGGGCTTCTCTTGCCCTCAGCCTGACCACTGGTATAACAGGCATGTGCCACTGCATCCAGCCCTGATTGTACCTTTTTAAAATAGTTGTTTTGACATTGAATCTCTATACATTCTTCACATAATTAAAAGCAAAATTAAATCAAAACTAAAGGGCAAAGCACCTGTAGCCGTAGCGCTGTGGCATCCGATTCCATCAGATCTCGGAAGCTAAGTAGGGTAGGGCCTGATTAGTACTTGGATGAAAGACTGCCTGGGAACACTGTAGGCTTGCAAGAAGGACTGGGCAACCTGCTCCCAAAAATCAATCCGCTATTGAAAACCCTATGAGTAGCAGAGAAGCACTGACAATAGTGTTTCGCCTATGGTACATAGGGTCACTATGAGTCGGACACCTACTCGAAGGTACCTAACAACAACAACAAAGGGCAAAGCAATGCGTAATTGAAAAAAAAATTTTAAAGGAAACAAATCTACCTTATCAGATTGATTACATATCATAAAGAAAATAATTATCCTAAGTAAATATAAGCTGCAGTATTTTCACTTAGTGAAAAAGACTCTAATGTACAAAACAACAAAAACAAAACCTACTAATAAGTCCTAGCAGGCATTTGGTAGTTCATTCTTTGTAAAATACAATGTATCATTTTCAAATTTTTATAGAAGAAACCAAGTGATTAACATGAGTATGGACCAAGATTTTCAGCATAAAAGAAAGGAGATATAAATAAAAATCAAAGAAATCAAGTAAAATATTCATAATCTTAAATTTGAGTTGAAAAAAATTATGAGTTCATGATTTCTTTCTTTCTGAAAAATGCAATCCTGGCTGGTCTGGAACTTGCTACATAGTCTAGGCTGACCTCAAACTTGTAGTGATCCTCTTGCCTACTCTCCCCTACCCAGCCCTCCTCCATCTTTGTAGAAATGGCTGACTTTATGTCAGGCAGGAAGCCTATGAGACATATGTTGAACCATACAACAAAGAAGCTAACAAAAACTCTACCCCTAAGGGGTAGAGTCAAGCTGACAGGCCTCCCTCTTGCCTAGATTTCTCAACCTCAACACTATTCATATTTTGAGTTAGATAATCCCTTGTCACAGAGGCTCTCCTGTGCACTGAATGATGTTTCACAGCAACCCTGGCTTCTACCCACTAGATACCAGTCATGACAATCAAAGATGTTGACAGACATTGCTAAATGTCTTCTAGACATCAAAATTGCCCTTGGTTGAGAACTGCAGTATCCCAAAATGAGACAATCTGAATTTCAAAGTTTCAAAGACCAAAATGAATCAAAACAAATAAAATACATTTAAAAATCATCAGTTCATAATGTTTCTTCAGCAGTGAAAAAATCATCTCTGGTGTTTTGTTGTTGTCGTTTTGTTGTGGGTTTTTTTTTTAAACATTCAGCCCAATTTTTATATAATAGTAGATTATGTTTTCAATAATCAAGAAGCCTGGTTATTTCTTTTTCATGGCTTTTGTTGTTGTTGTTGTTGTTGTTGTTGTTGTTGTTGTTTATGGCTACAATTGTTATCCCTGTGAATAAAGGTTCTGGTGCAGGAGCCAACATCAAGAGCATATAGGGTAAAATTGTCCAGTTAGAGCGTCTTGGTAGAGGACTTTCCTGTCACTGGAATAGAAAGTTTGAGACCTCTCATAGCTGAAAAATCCCATGATTCCTTTTCCTTCTGACCTCTCCTCACCCCAACTCTTGTGGTATGCATAGAGTTACTCCAAGTTGGCATGGCTTCTCTGTCCAGAGTCAGCCCTTCTGATAGAAGACTGACTGACTCTCTCTCTCTCTCTCTCTCTCTCTCTCTTTCTCTCTCTCTTTCTGTGTGTGTGTGTGTGTGTGTGTTTAAAGCAGTTGCTGAGCCTTTAGCGAAGGAGCAAGCCTGCTGCTGCACACTTGGGCAGAGGAGGGAGAGCAGGGGATCCTGCCCAGCTTAACAGGTAGTTCCCAATGTGATCTTTCAATTAGTTGTCCAGGGAACTATTGACGAGCTCCCTCCCTACACCATAGTGATGAACCCCAAGCTTGAAAGTCCTCTGGCATATCTGAGTTTAAAACAGCATTGACCTTTGCAGGAACCTCCTTGTCTTCTGCCTTTATTCCTCTGTCAATCCAATTCTATCTTTGGTCTGTACTCCAGGAAATCTTCAAGATATCCAATCGGTGGTTCAGTGCAATTTGAGGAGAGAAGGAAAGTAGTCCAGCCTTCCAACGAGATGCCTCATTTTTTTTCTCTGAGTGTATGAACATATGAGAGGGTACTGTTTGCACAATGAACATGGCGTTGAATATGTGATTTGGTATTTTGCTTTTTCACCAAAACAGCACATCTTTTGAAAACACTGTTTTTAATGATTATGTGTTTTGAATGAAACTTAGTATTTTATCATACTGAATATACTCACTAGTCTTCTTTAATTTCTTCCACACTAAATAATAAGATCCTCGAGGAAAGAAAATAAAAATGTCAGCTTTGTAGATCTTTTAGATTTTTTGAAATGTCTGGGCTATAGTAGCTTTATAAGTGTTCTTGATCCAGTTTGATTCCTTTCTTAGATGCATAAGGCTGGGGTTTAGGTCAGTTGGTAGAGCACTGCTCCACAGTCTCTGAAGAACTGGGTTTGATTTCTAGCACTGCAAAAACAAGAGAAGGACATGGCAATCCATTCCCGAAGCAATCCCGAAACAATCAGCCACTGAAAACCCTATGAGGGTCCCTATGAGTTGGACCCAACTCCACTGCAAATAACAACAACAACAGGTAAGGATGAAGGCAGGGAATCTGGGTAAAGGTTAAGGGGGTAAAGAAGAAATAAGGTTGAGTTGCTGTTAGGTGTGCGGAGTCAGGTCAACCCATAAGGACCCTCATAGTGTTTTCAATGGCTGATTGTTTGGGGATTGTTTTGGGGAGTGGACTGCTATATCCTTCTGTTTTTGGAGTGCTGGGGATCAAATCTGGGTCCTCAGAACATGCAGAGGAGCACTCTACCAACTGAGCTAAACCCCAACCCAGCAACAGAATAAAAGAGGTGTTGTATCTGGCAGTGCTTCTCTGTTATCCATTGGGTTTTCAATGGCTGATTGTTTCAGGAGTGGGCTATCAGGTCCTTCTCTCATTTTTGCAATGCTTGGGATCAAACGCAGGGCTTCAGAGCATGTGGATCAAGCATTCTACCAACCGAGCTAAATCCCAGCCCATAAGGCTGATTTAGGAAGAGAAATCTAAATGTGTTCATTCCTGTCTTTTTATTTGATTCTCCCTCTCCAATATTTTTGCTTCTTTTGTGGAAGCTACTTAGTTGATCTGGGAAATATGAATGTTGAGATTTTCCTCAGTCTTATTAAGGTCCTAGTAATAAGTAACTATCTTTGAAGCACAATGTTTCTTCTAGAACGTGTCACAATATGTATAAAGTGTGTCTGAGGGGATATTTTTCTCAGTTACAGGTGTATTAAGAAGTATAAAGATTACGTTGATCCATCCAAGGTGCTGTTTACTCCCTCAGAAGGATGACTCATTCTCCTTTTATGTTGTGGGACTGAAGTCACATCTTTTCACACCCAGGAGTGTAATCAAATTGTAAACATGCCATGACAGTAACTATAAACTATCATGACATTGTGATTTTAGATTGGTAGAAACCTTTAATCAAGTGCATTGGGATAAATAGTTCACTGCACTTGAACAACTATTGGAAATCTAAAAACAAGGCAAACACATTACATTCACATAGAAAATTTATCATCAAGCCTAGGACTATTTTTTAATTTTATAAATATAATTGAGAAGATGGTCCCTATTTTCTCTCCACAAACACCAAAAAGGAAATTCTGGGTTTTATTTTTTGTTCTCTTTTCTTTTCTCAGGGCATCTGCTTATTTAATATGAGTCAGTGGTGTTTAGCACGGAGGGATACTGAAGAATCCATTAAAAATACTTATTTCTAGAGTGAGAAAATGGGATTTAGACATAATTATTCTCTCTTGACATTTAGTAGTAGATTTTTTTAAGTCAATGGGGCCCAGATTTACTTATTTATTGAAAGATGGGTGAAAGCAGGACAGAAGGGTCAAACCACTACTGATTTATAGGCAAGAGGAACAGTGAATACCTTGGTTTAAATAGAAATGTTTATTGTTTCTCATATCTCTCATTTTTCATATGATCCAATATGAAAATATATCTAAAACAATCATCATAATAATTTTTGGGGGTAGCACCATGTGCCAGGCCCTTTCATTTCTCCCCACAATATTGCCAGGTAGATGCCATAAGTTCCCACCAAGTGTGCAGGATGCTGGGTTCTGAGATGAGTGACCTCTTAAGATCATATTCAGCCACTTTGCAAACCTACACCTCACAGACTCTGGCTCCTACACTCTTCCTGTTATATCAAATGCCTCTCTTGACAGTTGAGATTATGGTCAGTAATTTTTTTCTTTAAAAATTTACAAGTGATGATAAAATTGCTAATTGCTGTTACTTATGGATTTCTACAAAATTATAGGTTCACAGTATTTATTGAGCTCTTAAACCATTTACAAGTTTATCAATCAGGACAGGATAGGCTTTGCTTTGTAGCAAACAACCCTAGATCTCCTTACTTTAAACATTGAGAGTTTATTTCTTGCTCGTTCATAGTGTCCAACATAGGTCAGCTGGGGCTCTGCTATAGGTTGACCTCATTCTCACTTTAGGAACCCGCTGAGGGAATAACTATTCTCCTGAACACCACAGCCACAACCAAGAGAAAAAATGAAACTGAAGGGTCCTGCATTGGCAATTAACATTTTGGCCCAGATGTTGTCACATGTCATTTTGTTATAACTCATTGACAATAATTGATCATGTGTCCCCAACCAACTATTAAGACACCAAATAGTGTAAATCTACTAGAGGTCTGGGGGACTCGAATAGCCAGATGTGTTTGGTGATCAGCATTAATTCCACTAACCAGGCATGCAACTCAGTGCCAAGGGGAGCACAACAAATGAGGCTTTTTCCTTTGAAAACTAACCACGAGCCATACAAACAAGCTGCCATAATGCAAAAAGAGTGAGCCACACGTTATACTGAACAATGAGCATGATGTTAGAAGAATGCAAGGAGGGAATGAGGAATGTTAAATGACAAGGTTGCAGAAGGCACTGCAGAGATTGTTACAGAGGCACTCAAAAGCTTAGGGGTGGGGTTAAAAAATCAAAGGGCATTTCAGGGAGAAAAGTGCTCAGACTGAGGGAACTTTGTGAAAGGTTTGGCATATTCAAGGCAAAGATGAGTAGACCAGCAGAACAGGAGGGGAACATAAGCTAGAGGAGGAATGAACTAAGAGACTGGACACGTCACCTGGGGACAGACCATGGACGTCTTAATGCCATGTAAAAAAACAGAGTCTCTTATATTGAAGTGGCTACCTTATTATCAGAATGATATCAGAAATGTCTGAAATAAAGGAACATTTCCATCTCGACATACTTATGTTCCTTAGAAGAATATGTTCTCATCTCAATTAAGGTAAAATAACACTGTCAGGACAGAGTGCCTGGTGCATGCCAGGTAATCAAGAAATATGAATGAATAAATGAATGAGTAAAAAGAAAAGTCCAGAAAAGAATTATATGTTGATACTTGTGAATACCCACACTTGATTTTTTTTTTAAAGTAAGAACAAAAATTACTAAGTAGAACTGCTTGGGTGATGCATTAGTGAATGATCATTCAATTCTGCATATTTGATTACTTCTCATTATTCCTTCCTTCAGCTCAAGTGAATTCTTTTAACATTTCCTCTTGGGTTTGATTCTGTGATTCTGCAACCAAATTTGGTTTTCCCTGAAAATTTTCTAGACCTGTTGTGTGACTCTTAAACTTGCCGAGCCTCAAACATTACACAAAACTCAATAGATGAAAGCTTGTCCCAGTCCTTAATCTTTGCTCAGGCCTTGGAAAGAGGATTGCCTCACAATCTGGGTGGAAAAGTGCTGATCTGGAATCTAAAATCTTGTGTACAGAATAAAAGGGCTATGCTAAAAAAAAATTAAAACATAAACAATAACAAAACAAAGCCCTCAACCCCTGCCTTGGCCTCTAAAAACTACAGAACTTTCTAGCAGCCAAGTGCCAGCATTAACCCAGAGCTAAAATTTCACACCTTTCAGGAACTGGGAAATCTGGGAATACCATTAGTGGCTTGATCTGATCAAAGCTGGAATGTTGCTGACTTTGTACTGAAACCCTCTTCGGCCTCCTCCTGCAGCAAATGGAAAGAGGACCTGTTAACGTGGTGTATTACATAAAGCCTTGCAAGGCATGGATGGTACTCTGAGATTTGTGACAGAAGAACAAGTGAGGGAAGAAATGGGAAAAACCTCAGACAATAGGAGTCAATATGGCAGACAGCAAAGGCATTGAAGGCACCCAGGCTGCTGCCTTTCACTCAGGCTGTGAGAATCACCCAGGGAATCTTAGGTAAACGCAGATTCAGATTCACCAGGCCTGAGGTGGTAAATTGAGATTCTGCATCTCACAAGCTGTCAGATGCTGCTGGTGCTGCTGGAATCAATGCTTTCCCAGTCCCACTGAGTGAAGGTGTTAATCAGACTAAGCCAAGCATGACCATTCTATTCCCTTTGCCAGTGGTTTGGGCCTAATCATGTGACCAATGCTGGTCAATGGAATGAAAGGTAAGGTTTGTTGGGACTTTGAAGCGACATGCTGCTTCCTGTCTTTGGAGATATGGGTGAGAACGTGACCATCAGAACTGCTGTATTTATTCTGGAAGTGCAGAGAGACCTTGCTAGCTCCAGGGTTCCTCCTGCTGACCACCTTTGTTGTCGTTGTTGTTGTTGTTAGGTGCTGTCAAGTCGAGTCTGACTCATAGTGACCCTCATAGGGTTTTCAGTGGCTGTTTCGGGATTGCCTTGGGAGTGGATTGCCAGGCCCTTCTCCCATTTTGCGGTGCTGGGAATTGAACTTGGGACCTCAGAGACTGCAGAGCAACGCTCTACCAACTGAGCTAAATCCCAGCCCGCCCACCGCCTTACTAGATAGTTTTTATCTTCTTTGTTGGCATCACTTCTCTAGGTGACCCCTACACAATGGACTTCATCAGGGGTCTATTTTGGACCCTCTTTTCTTCTTATTCTTCATCCTCTAAATTAGACTTTGCAAATTTTAGGTAGTAACCCATTCACTGGTCATTAAATCAATATGTAGAATATTGTGACCAGAATTGGAACAAAGGAACAGAGTATTATGAAACATCACACATGGAAATGGGAAAATGTTCAGGATATCTTGTGCTTGTGGTGTAAGTGTGTGTGTGTGTGTGTGTGTGTGTGTGTGTGTGTGAGAGAGAGAGAGAGAGAGAGAGAGAGAGAAAGGGGGGGAGAAACATAAAACACATCTTGTATTGCAGCTCTCCATAAAAATGCTTGAGAGCTTTGGGTATATATGGTCTCATTTATTTTCATGACTCCCAAATCTTAATTTCTCTAACCACTTCTATCTCTACCTGCATATCATCTATTTTTTCTTTCTTCTTTTCCGTTTATTTCCTTTTCTTCTTTCTATCTATCATCTCTTTTAGTTCCAAGTCCCAGTCTTCAACTGCCTACTCAACATGTCCACCCAGAAAGCTCAGAGCAATTCAAAATCAAAGACAGGAAGCAGGGAATCTCTTTAAAAGTCTCCACCAACCATCTCTTTTGTTTCATTGGCCAGGATTGGTCACATGACTAAGCCCAAACCAATCACTGGCAAAAAGAGCAGAATGACCATGATGGGATTAGGCAGGTTAATATCCTCACCCAGTGAGGCTGGGAAGGGGTTACTCACTGTCAACCTATTCAGGGATACCCTATCCTCTCTCCATGGCCCATTCCAAACCTGCTCCTCCTCCTGCACTTCTTGCATTAGGAAAAGATAAAACCATCTTCCCAACAAGGCCACCTAACCTAGGGGAAAATCATTCTCATTCCCTTCTCTTCTTTCAACACTCAACATTCTCTGTCTCTGAATTTTATTTTACCACTGCTTACCTATCCAAAAGGTATTTTAAAAATACCTTTACTTCAGTCCATTATATACCATCATCCTGATCCAAATCACTGTCTTCTCATTCTTGACAAAGGTGTTCACTTCCTACTTCAGCCCCTCACATCGTCTCTTATTCCTTTCCAATACCTTCTTCCCTCTTCAGACAGAAGGATTTATTAGCTGTGTCACTTCCTTAAATCTAAGGGTCAAAGTGCACATGAATCACCTGTTATGGAAGGCCTTCCAGAATGGTCCCTGACCACCTCCCTGCTCAGCCCTCATGGGTTCCCATCTGGGCTGCCCGTGGCATTTCACACACGCTGCCATGGCTCATGTGTGGGCCCTTGGATATGCATTTCTTTCCCTGGAAATCTCTCCTTCCCTCATCTCTGCATGCATCAGCCTCCCATTGTTTATTTAAGTCTCAGAGATTGTTACCTCAGGAGCCCTCCTTGGCTTGAATTAGATTAGCACCTTCCAGAATAACTCACAACACAGGTGTAATTATTCATTTGATGTCAGGTCTCTATTCCCTGTGAAACCACAAGACCCATCAAGGCAGGAATTGTGTCTGTGTCACCTCTTTACCTCGTGCTTACAGCGCCAAGCCCAGTGTCTGGTACTCAGCAGGGGCACAATCATTGTTTTTTGAAGAGACATATGAAGAAAGCTGTGTACAAGACATTTATTTAAGTAATTCTGATGGCCAGTTGTAGTTTTATTTCTTTAGAAGGACATCTGATTGCCTGAAGGTGGACTGTTGCCATTTGAAATCTCCAAGATGTCTGGACATGTTTAACAGTCCAAATAATAACTGTCAACTCTAGCTGAAGTTCTCGTGTCTTACAGAAGCCCGTGTCTCCACCAGGAGTCTGCCTTTGCCACTTATCTTACAGTAAGTTCCTGGCAAATCAGATCTCAACAATGGCTGGCCCTCAAATCTGACTTCTCTGTTTCTCTGTTAATCAGAATATACATTCATAGATGGGACTTGGTGACACCTGAAACAGTGTGATCCTCTCTCACACTTCTATTGCCATTTGTTATTTGTCCGTCTTTTCTGCTCCCAGCCAAGGGCTAGGCCCACAAACAGACAAGAGGAAGCAAGGCCACTGGTTTAAATCAGAGAGGACTCCTTTACTTTATTTTCATGCCCTTCCACATGTTATTCCCCGCTGTGTCCCGAGGAGATACTTTAATAATCCCCCTGGCTTTGGCCTCTCTTTGAAGTTGAAAATAAAAATGAGGTTTCTCCAGTTGCTTTTAAGTAATATAGTTAAATATTACAGTGTGGTTGACCCCTGCCTCCCAACCCCTCGCTTTATGACGTGATTCCGACTTGTGCTGACCAGCCTGCTGATCAGACAGACATGGGTGAGCTGCAGAGGGAGGAAGCACGGAAGGGGACATGTTATACTTTAATGAAAAGCAGTTGCATGGTTCCCAGAGTTATCCTGGGGCAGACTAGGGAGGTTCACGCACTGCCTCCTGTGAAAACTACCGAGGCCAGACCTTATCCATCTTCTCTTCTCCATGAACCAGAGCAGCAGACAGTGAAGAGCAGACTCCTGACTGCTGCAGTCTAGCCTCTTTCTTAGGCTGGGTTGTTGTTGTTGTTAGGTGCCATTGAGTTGGGTCTGAGCCATGGCGACTCTCATAGGGTCTTCAATGGCTGATTGTTTGGGGATTGCCTCAGGACTGGTATGCCATGTTCTTCTTCCATAATTAGGCGGGGTAAGTGTCAGAAAATACGAGGTCTGGCTCCCTCCCCAGGAGCTGAAACTTCAGGAGCATCTCTGTCATTTGTCATTTTAGCGCTACTCAACATGGAGGGAGCCCAGGCCATTTTGCTCCTATCTCATGTCACCAGCCAGATGCAGAGAGAGAACAAGCCCTCCTCCCCCTGCTAGGCCACGGGAGGCCTCTGCTGGGAACAAGTCCAAGTTGCACAGAAATCAGGTCCCCAGCAGTGTCTTCCCTGCCGTGTCTGCCTTTGAGAGACAGAGAAGGCCAAGTGGCTACTGTGTCCGCTTGGCTTTGGGGAATGATACATCCTGAGGCTCCTGGAAAAGCTCCAGAGAAGTCCTCATGCTTTCAGTGGCCACTTGGCTGCTGGCCACTCTTGGTTTCATCTCCATTTCATATTGCACATAGACTCTCTCCATTCCTCTCCCTGTCTTTGTTGTGGTTGTTAGGTACCATCGAGTCCGTGTCCAACTCTTAACGACCCTACGTACAACAGGCGAAACACTATTGTCAGTGCTTCTCTGCTATTCATAGTGTTTTCAGTGGCAGATTGTTTTTTGGGACTGGGTTGCTGGGTCCTTCTCCCAAGCCTATAGCACTTGGTGTTCCCAGATGGCCTCCCATAAGTACTAACCAGGCCCAACCCAGCTTAGCTTCCAAGATCTGATGGGATCAGACAACACAGTGGTACAGCTGTAGGCACCTGCCTGGCTTTACTTTGCTCTTACTCTTTGACCCTTATTCCTTTCTTTCTGCTTTCCAGTTGAATATATATATATATATATATATATATATATACATATATATATATATATATATATATATATATATATATATATATATATATATATATATATATATACATATATATGTATATATACATATACATATATGTATGTATATATACACAAACATATACATACACATATATACATATATACATATGTGTATATATACATACATGTGTGTATGTATATGTATGCATGTATACATGTGTATATATACATACATATACATATACATACATACACACACATATATATGAACATACACACACATATGTATATATGTACTGGCCAGTCTAACAGTGTTTCTATATCTCTACATACTTCATATATGAGAACAGTGCTCTACACATCAAACCACAGTGCCTTGGCTTGCCTAGGCTCCTGGAAGCATGCTAGATGGAGAACTGCATGCGGCAAGTGGTGGGGAAGGCAGAACTGGGTGCTTGAGGAAGTTGACCCACAGTCTGGCTACAACTCTGAGGCCTCAGCCAACCCTGCAGGGAGCTCTGGAGCTGGTGGCCCTCCCGAGGGGTTGAAGCAAGGGGCCAGGCCTGTCTTCCTGCATCAGCCAGTCATAGGCCAGAGGCTGGAATTGCATCCGGTGGAGAGAAGGTGCTGGTGGAACTGTGGAGCTGGTGTGCAGGCCCTGAGGAGCCCAGGAGCAGCCTGGCAACTGCTGAAACTTTTCAGAGGGCACAAGGGGGCTGGCTCTGGGGGCTGCGTGAGAGAGTAGGAAATGGCAGCTGCCAGGGAGAAAGGAATTGCTAGGGTGATGCTGAAGGGTCCAGCCAGCAAATGAGAAGGAGCCAGGCCCTTCTCCCATTGGCCACTCTCTCTGGTGCCCACTGGGTGCAGGAAGTCCCCAGCGTCCCCATGCAGGAGGGGAGAGGAGATAGGAGATGAATCGAGGCCCACCTGGCAGTTCTGCATCCAGGTCGGCACGGTCACCATGGGTAGGAGCTGCCCAAGGGACCTGTGACCTCCGTTCGGTTCATCCCCACCTGACCCATCTCTCTCTTGCTGGCTTTTCCATAAGAAACACTGGTTTCCCCGAAGGGATCCAAACCCTCTTTTGAAAAGGGCTCCTGAGACACATGTGAGCAGGGCCCTTAGAGCTCTAACCTTTAACCCCAGTCAACATACTTCATGATGCTGGTCCCACTGGCACTCAGTGACGACTCCTCTGTCCTCTTGACCAATCCATGGGCCCCTTACCACTCCCCTTGCTCAGAAAGTTCCAGAGCTTCTCATCCCTGGTGTATCCAGCCCTTAGTTTGTGCTGCCATGCGCTAGGTTTTTAATCTGTCACTCAAGATCTTATGCTGTTTTCACCTTCTTTATCCACAGCCCCACACCCCTGCAGGCACTGCCTCATTGACAAAAAAATTACCTTGAGACAGACCAAAGCTCCAAGTGGAACTGTTATCTCTTTATATGGATTTGGTGTTTTTATAATCAGGGCTTGGCAATAAAGTCACATCTGTCTGTTTTTCTAAGAAAGGCTACAAACATTTTCGCAAAGTAGTAGATAGCATTGAAGCCAATAGGTTATAGGTCTCTAATGCCTTACCTTGTGCAGGTACTCCTTGTGCAGGAACAATACCAGGCCTTTCCTTCCAAAATTAAACAACATTTTATTTAAAGTTAATTCCTGTCCAGGAGCTGTGGTGGTGTTCTTGTTAGGTGCTGTCAAGTCAGTGTCCGACTCATAGCAACCCTGCATACAACAGGCTAACAACACTGTTAGCCTGCACAAGAGTGGGCTGCACAGGAGAAGGAGGCTGACAGGCAGGTCCTAGTCGGGCTCCCAGCCTAGAATGAGGGTACGCAGGGCGTGGGTGTGGCTGCCCCTTTCTACTATGGACCATCATGGGGTTGCAGGGTCCTGCAGCTCATAGGCTCAGGGGCCTCATCCGTGCACTGCGAGGGGCTAGATTTTGTGATCTCCCTTATTTTCCTATGGCTTTAAGATATTGAGGTTTGCAGTGTCTTGTGCCTCCTGACCAACCACTGAGGACCCCAACAGATCATCCGGTTCCTTCCATCAATTACCATCCAAATGTCTTTACCTTGTTTCTCTTCTCTGAGCTGCCCCTCCACCACCTGCCCCTGCTCTGTTGATCTTCTGAACAAAATAAGAACATGCAAGATCTCAGATAGGAAGTGCTGGCTAAAGTGTCTAGCACACCTTTTCTCTTCTCCACGAAGTGTCCCTTGATCATGGTGATTTATCGAGTGCCTATTATGTGCTGGGCTCTGTGGATGTTATGCCTAAACATCAGAGATTGTTCTAGCTTTCAGAACACGGAGGCTCAGGGCCATTAGGTGATACAAGGTAAGGGAGAGACAATCAGATTTGAGAACTAGAAAATTCTTACGTTTAAAAATCATGATGATAACATCAAGGAGAAGGTCTCGCTCTGGTATCAATACATAATTTATTTTATTTTTTGCTTTGTTTTGTCATTACATTTTGGTTTTAATATATCTTCAACACCTCTATACCACTTCCTTTTCTCCATTACCTTCCTTCCTCTTAAGGAAGAGAGAGCAAATCTGACTTTGGCAGGCCATGCTGTTTTGCATTTGCTATATCCATTTTCATGGTTACTTCCTATTTATGGCAAGTGATACTGATTTTTTATTTACAGTATAGACATGAAGTTCCCTTTTAAAATAAACTTAAGGTTAAAAAAAGCTGAGTCACATTCAGAAAATAAAACATAAATAAGCACTTAATAGCCAAGTTTGTACCTGGCTGTGCCAAATACCCTGAAGCCATGACCTTGTATGATGTGTCCAGGCATCTCTGTGCCTCATACTCCTCAGGATAATGAACAAGGGTGTGAGGTTTAAATGTGTTAACCCTGGTCAAGGGTATAAGGCACTACCTAAGACACCTTAAGTGCAACATGGTACTAGATGGTGTCATTATGCAAATGCATGACATTTAGAAAAGATTCCTATTTAGTTCTTTTGTGTCTCTTGTGAAAGGCAGGCTGAGAAAGCAAAGAAAATCAGGGGCAGCTAACTCTATCAATGAAGGCTATACTTAGTTTCATACAGTTCTGTAAGATAACAAATTTTACTGTGATTTATGGTAACTAACATGCACTTTTTCTTTTTTAATATTCAAATTATGTTTCTTTCATTTATAAGGAACATAAAGTCTTTGAGGTACCCTATTTTTAATATGCTTCCCCAGGCACCCTCTCCTGAAGTGGCGTGAGAAAACTGAAAGTACTTCGAGAGATTCTGGAGTTGGGTAACATAAAAGATGTATTGCATAGCAAGGTCAGCCCAAGGAAGCAAGTCCTCTCAGGACTGACCCTGAACCCCAGTCCTCCTGAGGTTATACAGTTTACGGGGTGGGTGTTGTAAGCTGAAACCACACGTGCACAGCCTACAGGATCATCTGTAGGTGGGTTAAGCTAGTTACCATGGAAATGGGCAGGTAACATCTACATGATACAAGAAATTGGGAAGTGGCTTACAGGGTGGGGAGTACCTCAACAGACTGAGTTTAGCAATTATAAGAAATTGGGAAGTAGACTACAGGGCAGAGACAGGCAGATAAGAAGCAAGGAAATGGGAGGTGACCTACAGGATGGAATGTATAAGTTTTAAACAAGGAACATTAAGTTCTAGTAATTACATTTTAAGCAAGTATTATGACATCTTAGCTTTTGACTTAAATTTTTCTGCAACACTTCCACAACACTCACAGGAAATGGAGAATAGTAGTCAAATTGTGAAGACAGCTTCAGTAACCATTTACCAAGTACAAAGCCTAGTTTTAAAAGGTCCAGGGACTATTAGATAATACATTCTATTCACAGTGGTATAGTTATGATGAAGTAAAACTTTGATAGCACCTTCTAAAATATCCAAATATCTAGAAATACAAAGTGGAGTCAGTCTGTCAAGGTAAGCCAATGGAAGAGCTAGAGGTGCATATTATAGCATTTTCATGGCATTTCAGCAGGAATTAACTTTATTTTTTGTGGTACTTGGGGTTTGAACCCTGGGCCTCAGATATACTTTGCAAGTGCTCTGCTAGGGGGCACCACCCCCAGTCCATTTTTAATTTTTTAATTTTATCTTGAGACAGGGTCTCACTAAGTTATTCAGATTGCCTCTGGTCTTAAACTCACAATCCTGCCTCAGCTTCCTGAGCCATCGGAATTACAGGTGTGCACCACAGTGCTTGCCTGCAGCCGTAGCACTGTGGTGACTGATCCCGTCAGATCTCAGAAGCTAAGCAGGGTAGGCCTGGTTAGTACTTGGATGGGAGACCGCGTGGGAACACCAAATGCTGTAGGCTTGGGAGACGGACCTGGCAGCCCACTCCCAAAAATCAATCTGCCATTGAAACCCCTATGAACAGCAGAGAAGCACTGACAATAGGGTTTCGCCTGTTGTATGTAGGGTCCCTTATGAGTCGGACACTAACTCAACAGCACCTAACAAGAGCACCACCACAGCTCCTGGACAGGAATTAACTTTAAATAAAATGCTGTTTAACTTTGGAAGGAAAGGCCTGGCATTGTTCCTGCACAAGGAGTACAGAGAGGTAGGTTGGGAACATGGGCCTAGGAATTTGGCAACATAACCCTGGTGCTTGTATCCAGCATATAAATGAATTTATACCCAATTTATACAGACATTACAGTAGAGAGTATAGATTAGGTTTATTAAGAGATAGCACACCATTAAGAAATATTTACAGGGAAGACCAATGCTCCTAGAGAAGCTTAGGTAAACCTACAAAGGAACTTAAACTAGTGTCCCTGGGTGAATCTGCATAAAGTTATTTCACAGGGAAAGGTAAAGTCAGAGACAACAAAGTTAATCAGGTTTCTAGGGAAAAAAGTACCTTAGAGAAGATGGCAGGCTCAAGAGAAGGGAGAAGTGTGCACGTGGTCGCTAGAGAAAAAAAAAGAGGAGCAAAGGGCAAGAAGTAGAGAGGAGAGGAAAAAAAAAAAAAAAAGGAAAAAAGAGAGCAGGCACATGTTTCTTCTAGTATTCAAGCTAGGACATGCCTAGTGGGACCTGAGACTGGGGTCTTTGTTTTGCAAACGGAACAGTGGTTTGGATTAGCGTTGGTCCCTTTGGAAAATATCCTTCCAATGTCCTAGAGGCTCCCATGGCTTCACCTATCATGGGCAAATGGCAGGAGTCAATTTCAATCCCCTTTTTCCTCCACATTGCCTGTTAATGCCTAATGCCTAAGCTAACCTACCTATCAGTACTGAGTGTGGCTTATCAGAGACTGAAATGCAATTTACCTGTGCTTCCAGGTGAGAGCCATTGGTGATCACAGCATCAATTAAAGGCATGTGGCTCAGAGGCAGAGCATGTGCTTAGCGTAGAGGGCCTGAGTTCAATCCCCAACGCCCTACACAAAGCATCAATGTAGACCTCAGAGTAGATAGTAAAGGAGTACACTCTCTGATATTTAACAAAGTAGGAGAATTCAAAAAAGCCACTAAAATCATGTACAAAGACAGATTAGTATTTTTTATATTAAAGAACAATTACAAATAGTATTTTTTCAGGACTTGTATGGAACCCTGACCAACAGCCTCAGTAATACCTGGGAACTTGCTAAAAATGAAAATTCATAGGCCCTACCCAGATTTACTGAATCAGGAACTCTGGAGGTGGAGCCCAGCAATCTGTTTTCACAAGCCTTCCAGGTGGTACTGCAGTGTAGAACTGTCAGCTGGGTCCAGCATTACTGCCTGCGCTGAGAAGTTCCCCTTCCCAGGACCTCCACTCAAGTGAAGCCAAGTTGTTGTCTCCATCACTGGAAAGAATTCCAAGGCAAGGCAGAGCGTGGAGCAGCGTTTAGGTAAGAGATATGGTATGCTTCGGAGCAAAGCTTGCGATATAGAGAGCAGCATGCTTGGGTGTCGTTACAATGGATATATACGTGATTTTGTGCCTTTTGGAGTTACATTGCTCCAAAAAGGATGTAATTTACAATTCAATCCAAAGTAGTAAGAAAGAAAAATGAGCTTGTTCTTTTATCCTTCTTTATCTTAGAGAACTTCCTCTTCTGTGAGTGAAGTTTTAGGTTTGAGGACCAGAGGAGATAGGAACTTACAAAAGAGGGGATGGCGATTGGAAATCTTTAGTATCCTTTTATCTAAGAGGACCATAGGAGGCTTGGAGGGGCATGTTTAGGTTTACAGATAAGGAAGCCGTGCCATCAGGATGCATCTGTCAAAAGTGGCCAAAGGCGTTCTTAGAAGCAAGCTCTGAGGACTTATGTTGATTGCAAACATGGTCCTTAGTGTTTGTAACATTGTCAGAGAAGCACAGAATTAGAGGGGAGAGGAAGGTTAAACTCAAGGCTCACATACATTTTTAATGTTAAGTGTAGCCATTTTAACATTTTCCACTTAAAATATTTCTCAAAATAATGTCTCTGTGCAGGCAGTCCTCACAGCAGTTTTCTTAGTAGTTATGTAGGAATCCTTGATTTTTCGGCTGGTGAGACTTAAACCAAATCTGGGAATGAGGGCTCTTTTCCTTCCCTTGTCCCCTAAATTTTTCCTGTCTTTCTATCCTGCCTCAGACCCACCATTGGAGGAAAAGCCTTTGCCATTTTACTACTTCCCTTTGCATCTTGAAGGTAAACACGGTAGCCTGCTAGGTCCAAGGAGGACAACTTTGCCCTGCCCACTCCAAGTTCTTTGGATCAAACACACTATCCTGGTGGGCAGGGCTTGATGAGAAAGAGACATGGCTCTGAAAAGATGGGTAACTGTCAACATCCACGATACACACCGGGGCCTCAGCCACCACAGGATGGGCAGTCGCAGGCACAGCTGGAAGGTGAGCAGAAGGAGAGGGCTGGCTTCGGCAAGGCTGCTGGGGGGGAGTCAGGGCTGGGCCCCTCATCAGTGTTGCTATGGCCCTCACTCCTCAGGGCTCTGCAGCCTGCTCATTGGATGAAATTGGCTTTGTCTCTTCCCACTGCTGGGCCTCAAAATGTTCAGAGAACAGATAGCATGGTGATGGTAGCCCAGTCCCACAAGAACAAGGGAGCCTGCCTTCTCCACCATGGTCTCTGAGGCCGTGCTCAGCCCAGGGACACAGTTGGTATATATTTGAAGAAAGCAGTGAGGCTGGTTGTAGAGTTTGTTTCCAGGTGAGAACAGGTGGGACAGGGTTTCCATCCTTGGGCAACCAGGCCAGAAAGAACCAGAGGTGGAACCTCCTTATAGAGTACTTTGATTAAACCAAGGAAATTTGAAAGTCCAGGGCTGAGAGTGTAGTTCAGTGGTAAAATGTGCACTTAGCATACCAAGGCCCAGGGTTCAATCCCTAGCAATACTACTACTACTACTACTACTACTACTACTACTACTACTACTAGTTCCAAAAGGAAGGAGCAGGGATGGAAATTGCAGATAGTGAGGGACCAGGACTTGAGAAGAACTGAACTTGAATGGATCAAGAAAAGGAAACAAGATTGGGATGGTCCTGGTGTCCACCAATTACCTGCTACATGAGTAGATTAGGTTGGCTTAAAGTAAAGTGATATTCAACAAGTGTTTAAGTTCATATTATCTGCCAGGTACTAAATTAAGAAGCACTTGTGATTTTGTAGTCAATGAAACAAAGATCTCTATAACCACAGCATAGATAGCAACTGGCCCCAAAGGGAACACTGATACTAGATATTTAATGATTTAATATGAGCAGTGTGAGGCATGGTCATTGTTACCTTGCATAGACCTTAAAACCAGCTGATGAAGGAAGTTCTGTGTTTATCCCAACTCTCACTTTCCCAGTGGTCTCCTTCATCAAATCACCACCTTGGGGTACATAAACCTGAGGAGGAAGTAAGGACAGAACTCAAGCCCCGAGGCGCTGCATTTCAACTTGGTGACTAACAAGTTGGCAAGTCACCTCATCACTTCTCGTTGGTTAGTGAAACACTGGACAACACCACCATTGCATTTAATGCAATAATATAATGGTTTTGCTGGTGTGCTTACACAAATAATAAGAAAATGGTTTTAACGGAATAAGCATCAAATGTCTTTCCCTGAAATCTTTAGTGGGATGTTGTCTAAGGAATATTAATAATGAACTATTCTTTGAATTCTCCGGAGAATGCCTTTATAAAAAAAATATCACTCAATTTACAGGAGTTTCGTTAAAATTTTCAGGCAGATGATTATTACTTAAAAAGAAAATCCTCATTAGATATGCATGCATCCTGGAATATGTATAAAAACTATCCTAACAAAAAGGCAGATATACAGAAACAGATATCTATAGATAGATTCCATTCCAGTGCCAAGTAGGGCAGTAGGACTTGTCATGATTTTAACCTCAAATGTCCCCCAAAGGTCATGTATTTGAACATTTGGTTCCCAGCTGGTGGTGCTGCCCTGGGAGGCTATGGAACTCCAGGAAGTAAGTTCCGACTTTACGGAAGCAGGTCACTGGGGGCGGGTCCTTGGAGTCTTTTAACCCAGAGCTATGGTTCCAGTTGCTCCCCCTGTTCCTGCTCACCAAGATGTGAGGTTCTCTGCCACACCTGCCCTGCTGTGTGGACTATGATCCTCTAGCCAGAAGCCTCCAAATCATTTCTCCCATGCGTTTTTTGAGGTGGTTTCTCTGCCACAGTGACACACCAGCTGACTAATACAGTATTCTTAAACATCAAGTAAATTAAGAAATTCTCAAATTTAACAGGAATTTTCATTGTTTGCCTCATAGACACATAAAGTTTGCTATGTTAAAGGAAATTCTACTTCACTAATTCAAGTATGTATTATTTAATACTTTGTATGGGGCTGGGATTTAGCTCAGTTGGTAGAGTGCTGCACTGCAGTCTCTGAGGTCCCAATTTCAATTCCCAGCACCGCAAAAATGGGAGAAGGACCTGGCAATCCACTCCCAAGGCAATCCCGAAATAATCAGCCATTGAAAACCCTATGAGGGTCACTATGAGTCAGATACCAACTCGATGGCACCTAACAACAACAACAATGTATTCTCAAGGCAGTCCCTGTGAATGCTTCAGTATGAGAGAGAATAAAACATTTGGTTAGGACCCCAGCCTCAGGAAGCATGCTGCCAAAACTCAGTTTCTGGCTCTGCCACCTGTCAGTTATCTAATATGTTGTGTTGTTAGGTGCCGTTAAGTCAGGTCTGACTCATAGTGACCCTATATACAACCGAACAAAACACTACCTGGCACTGTGCCATGCCCGGCACTATGTCTGACAGTGTTTCTCTGCTATTCGTGGGTTTTTCAATGGCTGGTTGTTTCGAGAGTGGAATGCCTGGTCCTTCTCTCAAGCCTAAGCACTTGGTATTCCCAGGCAGTCTCCCATCCAAGGACTACCCAGGGTCCACCCTGCTTAGCTTCTGAGATCAGATGAGATTGGACGCCAGGGTGGTATAGATGTAGAGCATGTTATTTAACTTTTCCATGCCTCATTTTCTGCCTGTGTAAAAGGGGATAATAGTAGTGCATCACAGTATGATTGGGAGGTTTGAATGTGTTCATAAAGCTAAAGTACTTAGAATAGTCTGTGATATATCATAAGTTCTTGGTGAGGATATTATCCTTGTGTTCCTGCAAATCTGTCCTGGGTGTCCTTTGCCTGTCACTGGTCCTGAGGTGTGGTGAGGCCTGCAGTAAGGGTTTGGGTGGAACTATCTGTGGTCATTTGGAAGGGGTCAACCCTAAAATGGGTGTGGACATCTACCCACCCAAACCCTTACTCCAGGCCTCCCCACACCTCAGACTCTGGCTCCAGATTAAAGGATCATGTTGTCTTCTTTTCACCTAAAGATACCGCTCACTTCCTACCCTGGAACTGACCTCTTCCTAGGATGGCTGAGAATGGAGCAACCCTCCCCTTCTGGGAAAGTGGGGGCAAGGATTTCCCCAGTGCCTTTTCCAGATTCACTGGAATAAACTGATAAAGATTAAATAGGAGAAAAGGCACTGTGTTCAGTACCTGCCCCACCAGCTCTGCCTGACCCAGGTTTCCAAAACTTAGGGTTCAGTCTCCCCCAGGGTCACCTTGAGCCAGGGGAGCTTGGGACACCAAGTGGCCAGGTGGTGGTGTAGGATTCAGTGTTCCCAGCTCCACCAAGGGCTATTTTAGCTGTCTTACAGTTTTGTAAAGAATGTGAAGCTCCCTCTGGGAATTAGCTCTATTTATAACGCTGTTTCTATGGGAAAGAGTGTTCCAAGTGACAATCAATGTTAGACAGGTTTCTGGAGAATGCCTGGTAATTGTTTCTTCACATGTGGGATTATATGGAGGTTACAAAAAAAAAATCTAGGATAAACAAATGTTGTTGTTAGGTGCTGTCAAGTCAAGAACAAGGAAAAACCAGGTGTT
Source organism: Pedetes capensis (assembly GCA_007922755.1). Taxonomy (NCBI): domain Eukaryota; kingdom Metazoa; phylum Chordata; class Mammalia; order Rodentia; family Pedetidae; genus Pedetes; species Pedetes capensis. The sequence goes on along the minus strand of VMDO01000640.1, from coordinate 225,876 downwards.
GCTTCTTCCATCTTTAGGGGGTGGTTTTAGAGGTTTTCTTAAAGAAACAGTTTATTTTAAAAGGTAATCTTTACTGGGCAAATGCTGTTTACTAGCAACTGAGTTACCAGTGACATAGCACCCAGCCATTAGCCACCCCCCCTTCTAAAGGTGCCTCTAACAGCTTTCACGCCTTCATCTACCTCCCGGTAGTACCACAGGCTGGGATCAAAGTTTGAGCATATAGCCTTTGGGGGCCATTTCAGAGCCAGATTGTAGTGGCCAGCCTCCTTTCCCAACACCCTTACACCATTCTTGGACCTGCCCAAAGGGCAATCACCCTCCTGGTGGCAGTGGCATCACAAGGCGCAATATCCAAACCAAAATTTGGGTGTGAGGTCCATCTCCTCTCCACAAGCCAACCAGCAGAGGTAGAGGCAGGATTCTCTATTTCACAGATGAGGAAACAGGGCTCAGCCAGAGGGTGTTGCTTGCCAAGGGTCCCAGAGCTGGATGATAGAAGCGCCTTAACTGCTCTGCTTGTTTCTGCCTCAGGTGAGATGAGTATCACGTCTTAAAAATAGTGAGGAAAGCGACACTAAGAGCGGATACCTTTGGCTGTTACTTAACGAGTGTGGAACTCGTACCCTTTCATGTGTTAACTCATGTTATCCTCTTAATAACACTATGAGCTAAACACCATTTGTATAGATGAGGAAAGTGAGAAAAAGGAAAATCAAGTAACTTATTCAGGGTCACCCTGCTGATAAAAGGCAGCATTGGGATTTGATCAGAGACAGTCTGGCTCAGCACCCAGGCTGCTAGAGAGAGGGCTATATGTCTTATGTGGTGTACAGATAAAGAAGCTGATAGCTAACCCAGCTTATAAGGATTACATTCTTGCTGCTGCTTAATTGGACAGCTGTTGTTTAAAAGAAAAAAAATGAAATTAATAACACATTCACCAATCTCATTAATGTTCTTATTCATACATATTTCACTCAAAACTTTTTAGGAAGAAAGTTCAATGCTTTGTTAGCTTTGACGTTTCATCCCCCTTCCCCAATAATTTGTTATTGTTGTTAGGTGCCTTCGAGCTGGTGTCTGAGTCATAGCAACCTTATGTACAACAGGGGAAACACTATTGTCAGTGCTTCTCTGCTATGCATAGGGTTTTCAATGGCTGATTATTTTTTGGGAGTGGGTTGCTGGGTCCATCTCCCAAGCCTACAGCACCTGGTGTTCCCTGGTAGTCTCCCACCCAAGTATTAACCAGGTCCCACCTTGCTTAGCTTCTGAGATCTAATGGGATTGGATACCACAGTGGTATGGTTGCAGATGCCCCCAATAACTAGGAGATTGCTTTTTAGGCAAAGGGACTCAACAGAAACCATTTAATAGCTTACACTCAGTAGGTGTTGCTGAGTTATAATGAGTCCCTACAATTTCACCTTCGACTTAGATACTGCACCACCTATTGATACAAATAGGCCAAGACTCTCCAGCAATTGCCTTGGAAACCCTCTAGAATTCTTGTTCCCTATCTTGTGCCATCTGTTTGACTAAAGGTACAAGGAAAATAATGATCTGTAATTTCTCATAGGAAAGTACCTCAAATTCACAAGGACAGAATATTTTTTTTATAACCATCTGCTTTCCCTCCAAGCTTTCCAGCAACTTCTCTGTAGCTAATAAATAAAACTGTATGAAATTTTGAAAACTATTTCACCATACATGGTTCCTGGCTCTAGGAACATTGTTATATAGAAAGTTAGGATTAAACAACCTGAAAAAACTATAAACCAAATAAAATCATCATGAGTTACAGTGCTAAGAGTTGGAACAAATGTTAAAACTAGTCTCTTATTTGAAGCCAGAGGCAAGACTTGTTGCTTTTAAATTTGGCCCTGACCTTGTCTCCCTCAAAAGCCTTGGGCAAATGGAGTTGCAATTTGCCCCAAACAACATTAACTTAATAATGGCTTCCATACAGAACTGTCAGAAGATAAAAGAGCCTAGCAAGGATTTGGAGGAATAAAACTTTATGGAATTTCGGGTCAAGTATGGTCATTCCTTTGAGGAAATAGATCAAAGTCTTAGGGTGAAACATTTGAGTTGGAAGGCAGTCCATTCAGCCTAGTGGTTTTAAAGCTGTGCTCTGTGGTGCCCTGGGCTCCCTCTGATTTCTCTTGGGAGCTGCCCTAGATTAAGAGATGAACTTAATAAACCTCTGGACTCACCAACCCAACTTCCACAGAACACCTCTGCCTTTATTTGCTTTTCAGCGAAGGGTTTTCATAAAACCAATTTTAGCAAAGGACTTCATAATTTATCGTTTGAGAAGCCCCTGAAATAATGCAGCCCTGTCATGTTATTGATGAGGACACATACACCAGAGGTTAAGAGATTTGCTAAGGGCTGTGAGACACTCAGAGTTTATCTGGGACAAGAAAGGTTCCCAACACTGCATATGGCTACACTCTCCATGGTCTTTTGTGTGCTAGCAAAAACCAAATGCTAATATGCCTGTGCCACTCTAAGGTGGGATTCAATAATCAATTTTTTCCCAACTCCAAACTAAACTTCGTTCTTTTGTTTATAATTTCTTACTTCTCTCACTTTATCTTCATCAGATCAATTGGATTGGCTGCTTAGCATGGCCCTTCCAACAACAGCCTGTTTGTTCCTCAGGTGTAACTGTGTAGTAGGCACTTGTAAGCTGCCTTTACGAAAAAAGTGTTGACTCCTCACTTAAACCCACAAGTGTCCTGTGAGGGATCTAAAGATCACCAGCCTTTGTCCTGAACCTGCAGCTGCTTTGGATTCAGGAAGCTTTAATCTTTGATCCATAAACATCTTTTTGACAAAAGACTTCAAACACTCCCCCCAGCCCATGATGGCAGGTAGCTTTCTGAAAACAACCTGCAAAGCCAGGGCTGCTTAATTACACGTACCTCTTCCCTGTCCTCAAATACTCCACTACTTAAACCCGAAGCTCACCTAGCTCCCCCAGGATGGACTTGGGGTCACTGTTCCTCTTCCTAATGGGCATATCAGGTTTCCTTTCTCTACTTTTCCTCATTACTCATCTCTTTAATTGGCACGTTGGGGATGAGTGGCTGAGCCTAGTTCCTGAAATTGAGGGTTTCCCCTAAAATCCAGTAATAACTACATAAATATTTGTTTTCTAAAAATCCTCAGTGCACTGTCTTGGGAGGAATATAGTATGCAGAAGCATATTGGCCAGGTTCTGGGTCTTCATGTCCACAAATAATTGTCTGACATATGACCCTTTTCAAAGAAAGTATGATTTTTATTTATGTAGTGTAAAAATCATGAGCATATCTCTGAAAGGGGTTAAATAACTAAAGTTATTCATCATGACTTTTCATCAAGGTTTTCTGGGAGACAATAGAAGTAGTTGTAGGAGTAGGAACAGGAATAATGATAATGAAAGAGAAAAGCCTATGTTGTCTATTGAATGGAAGAGCTAATGGATCATAGCCCTGGAAATGGAAGGGACCATGGAGACCATTTCTCCTTTAAAAGAATCTCTGGTTCCTGTATCTTCCTCTTCAAGACTGCTACCATTTCTCAAGCACTTTCTGTGGATGAGGCAACTGTGTTAAACTCTTTATCAGCATTGGTATTTAATTTCCATAGGTGTGATTATTCTCCCCATTCTACAGTTAAGGGAACTGGAACTGAGGTTTGGAAAGGTTAAGTCAGGGCAACACAGCTTTGCATAACTACAGAGAGCATCATTTTCTCTGTTTTCTTTGAAAATGGAACTTTCTGGAGCACAATCCAATAGCTGCAGGTTAAATGAATCTGTTTCAAAAAGCTGTTAAGTAGCAAAATTGGGAGTCACATCCAGGACTATCTTTATCCAAAACCCATATTCTGATCACTATACAAGTATTTCCCCCATGTGTCTGTCAGCTTGTCATGCTATGAGAGCTTGTATGTTGCTGTGATGCTGAAAGCTATGACACTGGTATTTCAGATACCAGCAGGGCCACCCATGATGGACAGGTTGCAGCTGAGCTTCTAGACTAAGACAGAGAGGGACAAGGACAAAGCAGGCCCCTCCCCAAACAATTCGCTGTTGAAAATCTATGAATAGTAGAGAAGCACTGTCAAATAGAGTGCCAGAAAATGAGCCCTCCAGGCTGGAAGACAGTCAAGAAATGACTTGGGAAGAGCTGCCAGTCAATCTTAATGATGAGAATGGAGTAAAGCCCCTAGGACCTTTTGCTGATGTGGCATGACTCAAAATGAGAAGAAACATAGTGTCTGCAACATTGGGCTCAAAAATAAAAAGATCAGATGCATGGCACAGTGTCAGGTAGTATTTCATTCTGTGGTACATATGTTTGCTATGAGTTGGACCTGACTTGACAGCACCTAACAGCAATAATAACAACAGCAGCAGCAGCAGCAGCAGCAACATACAAGTATCTGCATCAGAAGTTCTTATGTGGCTAAGACACTGTGGTTTTGTGTTGATAATGATGAGTCTAGAACGGAGGCAGTAAGCTGTTATGTATTGGGCATGATTCAAGCTCAATAAAAGTGTCCAAGGAAACTTCATTTTATTTTATTTTCACATCTTACACTTTCCTTTCAGTGTTAAGCTTGTATAAGTACAATAAATTATCACCACCTGATTGATTATAAACTATAGTGCACACTATTAACTACCTATTCCTAACTATGAATTTTTTCTCCCTTTATTGGTAAATGTTGGTGGGGTGTAGAGGAATACAGCAATGGCTTTTTCCATTATGCAACTATTACATCACTTTTGATTATACTTTTATCAACTTACAAGGTTTATGGAGCCTTATGACTAATATGTAGTAAACTCAAATGCATATTTGGGTTATGTTTCCTTATTTTTCCAATGTACTCATGAAGTTGCATTGTTTACTTTGAGATTATCCTCTCCCCCCTTTATCCCTCTACATTGACTCTCCTCCCCAACCCACTTTCCCCAATAGATGCAGGAAGCGGTTATGTATTAGGCAGATTCAAACTCAAGAAAAGTGCCCAAGGAAACTATTTTTATTTTATTTTATTTTATTTTATTTTTGCAATACTCCGAGGTTGAACCCAGGGCCTTGCACATACTTTGCAGACGCCCTACCCCTGGGCTATACTCCCAGCCCATTTTTCATTTTTTTATTTTGACGAAAGGTCTCAATAAGTTACACAGTCTGCCCCTGGCCTCAAATTCATGGTCCTCTTGCCACCACAGGCCTCTAATCCCAGGAGACTTCACTATACTGTTTTTTCTTTCTTTTTCTGTCTTTCTCTTTCTCTTTTTCTTTCTTCCTCTCTTTTTTGTTCTTTCTTTCTCTTTGTTTCTTTCCTCTCCTTCCTTCTTTCCTTCTGTTCTAGTTAGGAAATGTTGGTTTCATGATAAAATTTTAACTTTCATTTTTAAATAATTTGAAACAGAGAAAAATTGCAACAATGCCATCAGTGCACTATGTCAGAAACAGGAGACTCATTCATGTCTTTCTATAATGTCAGAATTTATTGAATAACAGCAAATTTACAATAGATTCACAAGCCATGTCAGTTTTGTAGGCATTAAATTTACCATGTATTCCCTATTTCACTTGATAGTCAATGTTGTTGTTGTTGTTGTTAGGTGCCATCGAGTCGGTATCCGACTCATAGTGACCCTCATAGGGGTTTCAATGGCTGACTGTTTCGGGATTGCCTTGGGAGTGGATTGCCAGGCCCTTCTCCCATTTTGTGTTGCTGGGAATTGAATTCGGGGCCTCAGAGACTGCAGCGCAGTGCTCTACCCACTGAGCTAAATCCCAGCCTCCTCATAGTCAATAGCCATTGGTAATCACAGGTTCTTTTTGTTGCTGTTAGGTGCTGTAGAGTTGGTCCTCAGAGCGACCCTACATACAACAGGTGAAATGCTACTGTCAGTGCTTCTCTGCTATTCAAAGGGTTTTCAATGGCTGATTGTTTTTTGGCAGTAGGTTGCCAGGTCCTTCTCCCAAGGCTACAGCACTTGGTGTTCCCAGGTGGTCTCTTATCCAAGTACTAATCAGGTCCGACCCTGATTAGCTTCTGAGATCTGACAGGATCAGATGCCACAGTGGAATGGCTTCAGCAAGCTTGTTGTTAGAAGAGCTGTGGAGTCAAATCCAACCCATAGCAACCCTCAAAGTGTTTTCAATGGCTGATGGTTTCAGGATTCCTTCAGAAGTGGATTGCCATGTCCTTTTCCCATTTTTTGCAGAGCTGGGGATTGAACCTGGGTCCTCAGAGAGTACAGGACAGCACTCTACCAACTGAGCTAAACCCCAGCAAAGATGTTAGGTGCTGTGGAATTGAGTCTGACTCAACAGCCCTCATAGGGTTTCTGATGGCTGATTGTTTTGGGATTGTTTTTGGGAGTGGGCTGCCAAGGCCTTCTTCCATTTTTGCCGTGCTGCGGATAGAGCCCAGGGTCTTAGAGAGGGCAGAGTAGCACTCTACCAACTGAGCTAAACCTCAGCCCCTCGGGTTCTTTTATTCCAATCTTAATTACTAATATTAATTCTCAGATTTCACGCTACAATTCACACAGTTATATATGTTATAGAATAGCAAGTAAAGGGTTAAAGAGGTTGCAGGGTTCAAAGACTTCCTGAAGGCAAGGCTTCCTGAAGGCAAGAGCGGGTTGCTGATACACAAGAAAGTCACTGCTGGTGGTTAGATCAGATGTTAACTAACTCCAGCACAGAGCTGTTGGAGGAAGAGTTGGTCTCAAGGCAAGGAGCTGAAGAACTGCAAGACTGGTTCACGGTGAGGTGCAGGGCCAGGTCAGACAGATGACAATTCACATCAAGGAGGGCGGATGTTGCTGAGCTGAGCTGAAGCCCCAGGGACAGAATCAAGAGTTCATTGCCTGTTGATGCAAGGGACATGTGCACACTGAATGGTCTGATGACTGGTTGTGAGTCCCAGTGTGAAGTGTACCTCTTTTTACATGGTCCAGGTGAGGGGGTTACATCACTCATTGGTCTAGGGTGCTCAACAAGTTCATGGCCTGCTTCTTCTGATATATTTTTGATACGCCCATGTGTCCATGTGTTCCTAACTTAATAAATCATAAATGGTAATATTTTACTCACATGAATAAGTTATTATCAGTGTGTGGCTCATGGTTTATGCTGGACAGATGGTGGTGGTTTATGGGCACAAACAAGATGTAGCATCGTCCTGCCTCAGCATTAGTACTCAAGATGGAGCAGAGCGCTGTGTTGTAAAAGGAGTCACTCAGGGCAAGGAAGACAGAGCCCGAAAGCCATTAATCCATACCGTCTGGAATAACATAGGACAGGGCATAGCCTAAGCTCCACAGCCAAGAGTAAAGAACTCTCAAATAGCTCGATCCGCCATTTATTAATGTTTTTTACTGCCTTTGTGTTCTTGAGCAAGTTTGTCCTTATTCTCTGCCCGCCCTGTCTGTCTGTGTCTGTCTGTCTGTCTCTCTGTCCCTCTCTCTCTACCTCTGTGTGTGGATTCTTGAATCACACATACACACACCTAGGGAACCAATATCACTTTGCTATTTGTTAAAAATGCAGGCTCCTGGGCCTACCCCACACCCCCTGAATCAAAGTTGGGATGGCACCCAGTGATCTGTGTTTTAACAGTCAGATGATTCTGATGTTCACTCAAGTCTGAGATCCTCTGTCCCACAGAAGGCTACTTAGCAAAAATTATTCTAAGCACTAGTTATTTTTCTTACAAAAGGAAAGAAGTTGGGGAAAGTGGAAAGTGTAGCTTATTTTCTCTGGGGCTGACCTGACGTAAAAGAACCATTGTTAGATTTTGCAACATCCCTGAACTGATTCACATAAAGAGATGCTATAGGCTCAGGTAAGTTGTAGGATTTAGTATTCAGATCAAAGATTCAAATGTGGAGCAGAGTGTGGTGGCACAGGAATATAAATTCCAGCACTCAGGAGGTAGAGTCAGGAGGATCATGAGTTTGAGGCTGGCCTGGGCTACATAGCAAAACCCTATCCCCCAAAAAGAAAAAAAACCTTAAACCTGACTTTCTAAATTTTACCAAATTCACTTCTATGTACTAATCTCTCTGAGACTGTTCATAGCTTATTGCTCACATCCATGCTAGAAAACTCACAGATATACCAACATAATCATTGTGGAGAAGCCTGATGATTATATAAATGACTGTGTTTATCGAAGTGGCTTATGAGGCTTTTCAGAGGATGAGAACTTGAAATGAATCTCCCTTTTCTAGAAAGCAGTTTAATAAGGTTGTCAAACATTGAGGTAACTGATTAAATCACCAACCACATAAAATTTCATTAGTTTTTACAATTATAAAGTCACATCTCTCCCTTTAAATAAATGATTCAGGATTTTACAACTTGCAAAATGAAGATTTCCAGCCTCTCCCTCTCTCTCCCTCTCTCTCTCCCTCCCTCCCTCTCTCTCTCTCTCTTTCTCTCTCTCTCTGGATGTGTGTGTATAGTGGAGCCTGAGTCTCACAATAGGTTGATATGGTTACCAAATAATTATTTACTTCTGTAGCCCAAGTTAGTATAAGCCATCATAAAATAGGCTGATCATGGTTGTGTACATAGAGCAGGGATGAGCTTCTAAAGAAGGACCTCTAGAGACTATTTCTTTGGGTTGTTCAAGTGTGGGTGCATCTCCATGAAGTTGTCCTTTTAGGGAAGTTTCCTCTTGTTAACCAAACAATCAAGTCAAATGACAGTGAACAGATTTTCAAAGCCTGGATGATTCTCTATTTATTGTAGACTCAAGTCAACTTTAAAAAGAAGAACAAAAAACCCCACCAATTTGGCAGAGTGCTTGGAGATATTAAAAATGAAACTCATTTGTATTTAGAACTTGTGCATAGGAAGGAGAGAGAGATGTTCAATACTAATTTCCTGAGACCTATGAGCTCTAGAAATTTGACAGTATTTATGTCTATTCTAAAACATCAAAAAGCTCCATCTCACAATACCTCATACAACATAGATGAGAGACAAATGAAGGACATGTCTTCACATACTCTGAGATTTTTCTCTCCTGCCACAAGGAAATCAACTTTTTGAAAACTGACCTTTCTTCCTCCCAATAGTCCCAGCCATCACTTACATTTATTAATCTTCTTACTTCTCATATTCCTCCCAGCCCCATTTGGCTCTCTCCCCATATGGTTTAATTTTCCATCTGTCCTAACTGCAAGCCCAAGATCTAGCATGTGAAGAAATCTTCCACATCACATTTCTTAAAAATGACCAATGAAAATTTAACAATACAACTTTTAAAACAACATAATGGCCAGGGCCCTGAACTTAGGGTCCAGAAAGCTGAATTTGAGTTGAATTTGGCTACTAGTTTGTGAACTTTAGTTCATTGTTCTCATCTGCAAAATTAAGGTGTTTAGATAAACTATAAAATGCCCTTGGCCACTCAACTTCTCTAATATTTTAAAATTATGTCCAGAGTTGCAAATCTAAGTTTAATAAAAATTAAATGAACAGGAATCAAAAAGAAAACCACTATTATTAAGGCATGATGTACCAGAAATGGTGCTGAGTATATTTCTATGGATCATCTTATATAATATTTTCAATTGTGCAAGATGTTTGCAGTGGTAATGGCTAGAATGTGCAAGGCCTTAGGTTTAATTTAGCATGGAAGAAGATTTTAAAAAAAGCAAACCAAAGAATTCAATAAAAGCATCAAATATTTCATTGGAACTACTAGGATTTGGATCAAAGAGTTTTGATTCCATATTTTTAACTTGTTTAACTTGTTAATAGATTTGGACTTCCCCCAAGTTACCATGTCCTGTGGTTTGGCAATGATTTACCCACAAACATTCATGTATTGGAAGCTTGGTGCCAACATAATGGTATTGAGAGGTAGTGGATCTTTACGAAGCAGGGTCTAGTGGAGGATGATTAGGTTGTGGGGGCATTGACCTGGGGAACATTAATGCTGGTCTTAACCAATTAGTGAGGTCAAGCAGATGTGGATGAGTCCCCACAAAGCAGGTTGTAAACCTGGGCCCTCCTCATTGTCAGATTTCTCCCTTGCCATGTAATGCTGTCTGCCATTTTGTAACCCAGCAAGGGGGCCCTTTCCATGCTATATGGACCTTCCAGCAACCAGAATCATGAACCACATAAACCTCTTTTAAATAAGGTACCTAGTGCCAAGTGTTTTCTTAAAACAATGCAAAATAGACTGAGACATCACATGGGAATTTGCCTGTGAATGTATGTCATTCACATACAGTACTTAAGGACCCATTAGTGGGGCCAGGCATTTTAGTGATGAAATTAACACAGAAAAGACAAAGTAACTTGTTTAAGGATTAGTTTTCTGATAGTCAAACTAGAAAGAAAGGAAGAGATTTTCCATAGGGTTGTTCTGGGACTTCAGAAGTCCAAGAATTTACAGTAGGTATCAAAGAAACTAGATAGCCATAAGCCATCTTCTGAAGAAAATGACAAAATGTTTACTCTGAGTAAAGATTTTCTTTTTTTAAATTAAAGTGAGTCATTATTGAATGAGTTGCAAGTGTTTGGTGTCCTGTGAGATTTCTGCTGAGGAAAATAGAGAACACCCTTCCCTAGGAGCCTGGGCTTTAACAGCCATGCATATATGCCCTGGATTGTTTAATAAGGGTGAAAATCTTCTTTTTCTAGGATCCGCAGAAGAAGTTGTGCAGATCCTATATTTACCAATAGAAAGTTCCAGCAAGAAGAGACAGTGCAGAGGGAGGTGCCCTGATGGAGGAAGGTCAGCCAATAAAATTCACCTCCCTTTTCCTTCCACCCCGCCCTTGGCTAGCAGGTGGAGGCCCCGCTGACTTGACATGGAAAAAAATCCTGTGCTACTGAGTCAACCAGGCAGTGGTTGATGCCCACAGGAGAGAAATATCCTGATAAAATGCCTATGTCCAATGATTCATCAGCATTCAGTATCTGACTCTTGAGTTATTATTATTTTCAGAAATTTAAAGCATAATAGCAATTAATACCCAAAGCTTTATACCTTTGTATCAAACCAGGGCAAGAGATTTGGGGTACATTGTGGACTTTTTCAACTTTCCTTTACTCATTAGGATGGATTCTAGGTTTATTTTCCCTCTGCAATTCTACAGGTTACCTAGAAGTAAGACATTAAGAAGCACCAAATAAACACATTTAAAAAAATCAGTGTTAATTTTAGATTCTTTGAGACCTTGCTTTTGGCCTAAGCAGCAGGAAGAAATCTTGAGTTTTAAAATGTTTTCTTTGCAGTTGTGCTTTTACAGACACAGTTGGACAACATGTCTGATTCCCTTTGAGAAAAAATATCAGCATAAACAATGATAGCGACACAGCCTTTTCCTTTTTGCCCTATTTTTGTCATTCATTTACTGTATGACTTCATGACCACATGGGTCCTGGGAAGTACAGTATAAAAGAGATAATTTTTGTCCCCAGGAAGTAGAAAGCTGGCTGGGAAAAACTGATGGATAAGTAAATAATTATTTCAGTATCACACAGTGTATGTGATAGAAAAAATTATTTGAGGAAAAAAATAGATTCCAAGAAAAGTGAGGCATGGCCCCAAAGAGGGGAAAAGGAGAGAGGGGAGGGAGTGACCAAAGAGGCAGGCAGGAAGAGGAGGGAGCAGAGAGCATTCTCCTGAGGGTGGATCATGTCTAATGCCCAGGGGCTTTCTGTTTCACATGGAACAGAAAGAATCTTCAGGGGAAAGAAAAGCCAAGCCACTGCTGATCTGGAGGGTCAATGTGGGGTTCAGTCTGGAGAGAGACACAAAAGAGATGCTTGCAGGGGAGTCCAAAATACCCAGTCAGCTGCTACAGAGGTCAAGCATGTGCTTTCAGAAACATGAACAAAGAATTAGAATGCCTTCAATTCCTCCCCCCCCCCCCACCCAGTGCATTCTAAGTGTGTACTCTACTACTGAGCCTCAGCTTTTCTTGATTTTTAATGATGACCTGGGCTGGGGTTTACCTCAGTTGGCAGAGCGCTGCTCTGCACTCTCCGAGGACCTGGGTTCCAACTCCAGCACCACAAAAATGAGAGAAGGCTGTAGCAATCCACTCCCGAAGCAATCCTGAAACCATCAGCCATTGAAAATCCTGTGAGTGTCACTATGAGTCAGACATGACTCCATGGCACCTAACAACAATGATGACTGGGGTGGGGATGGCAATTTTTAATCCTTCACTAGAAGCAGTTGGTGGACAGAATATCAACTGTGGATACTGACAAAGCCCAAAGCCTGTTGTACTACCTTAGACAAACCACTTTACCTCCTAGAAGCCCACTTTTCTCACACTTAAAAAGTGAACATTGGGTTGTTATTTCTTTCATTCTTATATTCATATTAAAGACACTGCAAGCACTCTCTATACAGATTTCTTACTAAGTTACTTCTGGGTAGTCCACCCCAAAAGGGCCCTAGAAATACTACAGTTCAAGAAGTAATTCACTTTAAGCCTTAAGCTCATAAGAGGTTTTCTTTTAATTCAGTGACTTTACTAGTTTGAACCTAATACATAATGCACTGTGGCTATGTTTGGATATAACCAAGCTAGGATTTTATAGTCTGAGTTAAAACTGTGGTTGGGCCAGTCCCTTAGCTGCAACTTAGCCAAGCTTCTTTGCCTTCTGTTCTTTCCTTATAAGTCTTTCCTTCTAGCTCTGTTCTCTCTGTTTGCCCTTCTCAAATATGTTCATTTTAAACCATGTCCTCTGCTGGACAGAGGAGGCTGGATTCCTGCCTTGCTCAGGGCAAGGTCTAATTCTCATCTTTTGGGTTGGGTAGTAGATAGAATACTTGGAGGAATATGGGTAGAAAGGGAGAGAAGTTATAGGCACATAAACATATGGGTAAGAGTTCTCAAGGCTGAATCTAAAACTGGGACCAGCCAGGACCAGCAACACCACTGAAGGCATCTTCTTCAAATCGAGCCTCACCCAAAGGCTGTTGGGGTACCTCCTATCAGCTCCTTTGTCAGTGCTTCCTCTACATCTGTGGCTCTAGAGAGCAGCATCAAGGAAGCCTGAAGATTCTGGCCATCAATCTTGGCTACACAGTAGATTCATCAGGGAAACTTGTGAAAGATATTAATGTCCAGGCCCTACTGTCAGATTAGCTGGTCTAGGGAAGGTGGGTATATTTTTAAATATACTCCCCAGGTGACTCAAGTGCATAACAAAGCCTGACAATCCCTCCTGTAGGACAACTTTATGGATTTTCTTTACAAGCTGTCCGTTAAAGGGAAAGGAAGGTGACATCAGAAGTTATACACAAGTTATACTCGTGGTTAGAATCTAGAGTGCAGGTGCATTTTTTTTGACCTGCACAATATTAAAATAACAATAAAAACAAAAACAAGCAAGCAAGTGAAATTTAAAAAAAAAGAAAAAAAATCAACCAACCAACCAACGCTGATTCTGAATGCCTTTTCAGGAAGCCTGACCCTCAGGAGACTTTTGTAGTTGCTGTTACTCACATGACTGGAAGATACTTCTGCAGCTCCTGGTCCACGGAGAGCAACGTCACACGGCCCCAGTTGTTTCCTGCTATAATGAAGAATGTTGAGTGAGTGGTGGTGGTGGAGGGTGGTTAAGGGAGTGACCGGAAACCTGCGGATAATCTGCCTGCAATAATGACTCCCCCTCCCCTGAATCCCACTCCCAGTCATAGGATTTGTGAAGAAGACTTTGGCTTGAGTGGGGCTCCAGCCCCAGTTACTTGACAGCTACCGTTAAGGAGGAGGCGCTCTTACAGGATGCTCCTCTTTAAGGCCATTAATCTGATGGGTAGGGAGGAGCCAAGCTCTGAGCCCACTCCAAGGAAGTCTCTCTTTGGACACTCGGGTCAGTGCAGTGAGTAGATTTTAGGAAGAGAAGGTTGTTGCTGCAGATTTTACCTAGAAGCACTGATGGCAAGGAGAATTATCCCCCAAGGTGGGCAGTGGCATCACCTACATGCAGAAAATAGAAAGTGAGAATGGACTCAAATGTTAGTGGCTTTCCTGCCCACTTTGGTATTTCTGAATATGTAGTGAATTTCTTTCTAGAAAGCTACTAACATCTTCATCTTAGACTTCTAACACAAAGTATGGTTCTAACTCACAAAAAGCCCATTGCTGTGGGCTGAATGCTTGTGTCTACCCGAATTTATGTGTTGAAATTGCAATCACAAATGTATTGGTTTTAGGAGGTAGAGCCATTGGGAGGTGATTAGATCATGGGGGTCATGCATGGGATTAGTGTCCTTGTGAAAAAGGCCCCAGAGCACTGCATCCCACTCCCACCCCAGGAGGACACAGTTAGAAGGTGCTGTCTGTGAACCAGAAAGCTGGCACTCACCACACACCAAATTTACACTGCTGCCTTGATCTTATACTTCGCAGCCTCCAGGACCAGGAGAAATAAATTTTTCTTGTTTATAAGCCACTTGCGACTTTGTTATACAATCCGAATGGACTGAGACACCCATTGTTTATATCACGGGTGTTCACTCTCATATTCTTAGTACCAGGAGTATCATCCCACATTGTTTTAAATCCCCCACCCCTGCCTCTATGCAACTGTTCCCAAGGCATACCATAGGGCTCAATGAGTGATGAGTGGGTTGAATTGATTTTCAGTTCTGCTTTTTCACACTTACACAAGAAAATCTGGAAATTCCCCTTGGTGATAGCACATTGCTACTACTGGTTAAAGCTCAGAAGTAATATTAGTTTGGATTAGCTGTACATTTTCAACCATCAAAACTAGTCCAAGTTTGTGGTCAGGGCTTCTATTTCTGCTTCCTTTAGAGAGTATGACAGGGGTCAGATCAGCCTTTATCTTAATCCCTTTAAATCAATGTGCACCTGTCCCCAGTGAGAGGACAAATGAAGCATATACACCTTCCAGATTCACATGTGGTAGAGAGGAAATGTGCTGGGTTTCCTCCTGGAACATCATGCACTGAAATTCACCCTTTCAGAGGTCATTTATCCTTTACCCTCTACCACTGGGAAGATAGTTTCCTTGTTTGCTTGTAAGGTTCTAAAACACACAAGACTTTGGTAACAAAGTCTGTATACCAGCATACAGACATATTTTTGGATATGATTTCTATAAGAATATCTAGTCAATATTTTAGACCAGGCAACACTGGAGCAGTATGCGATTATGCCTCAGATCCACATATTTCTACTACAGTAATACCCATATTGGGGATCCTTTAACAATGAATTAAGAAGGAAAAGTTTCATTATTTGAACATAACCACTTCACTATGGACAAAGGTATAAAGTTTCTACTAGATAATTTTACATATTTCAACTAAAATAAACATTATAAATGGAGGTCATTCTGGTTTTAATCTTTATTCCTTCCACTGGAATAGGGGATAATGATACATCTTTCTGTTCTTCAGCTGCTAGAAGGGAGCCACCATCTTATTTTGAGTTTGAGGATTTTCATTCATATGTCCATAGTTTCTCTTTATCACCACACAAGAGATGTACCACCATAGAAGAATTCTTTGTAGACTTTTGATTACTGCTGCTCACAGGGACCTTCACACTGATCTCTTCTTCCTCCCTCAGTATACTTGTGGTCACCTTCTCAAGCTGCCATATGAATGGATTTCCAGGGTTTAACTTTCTGTTTGGTCATTGACTTATTAGTACAGGCCTGGAGTGCAGAATGAGCCCATGCTCTCCACTTGTATGCTAGCTTCATGGCCTCTCATGATATCATTCTCAGGCCACACTTGTCATGCCCTGGTTATCAGACCTCTTTCGAAGGCCCCACCCTGGCAACAGACTCAGCTACAAGAGGGTCTATTTCCCTAACTCCAGTGTGATGGATAATCTTATGTGCCAACTTGACTGGACTAAAACATGCCCAGATAGCTGATAAAACATTATTTCTGGGTATGTCTGTGAAAGTGCTTTTTGGAAGTGATTAGTCCTTGAACCAGCAGATGAGTGGAGCAGATTCACCCTTACCAATGTGGGCAGCAGCATCCAATCTACTGAGGATTAAAACAAAACAAAAACATGGAGGAAGTGTGAACTATTCTCCTTGAGAGCTGACAGATACATCTTCCCCTACCCTTAGACATCAGAACTCTAGGATCTCAGGCCTCTAGACTTTAAGACTTATACCAGCAGCCCTCCCAAATACTCAGGCCTTTGGCCTCAGACTGAATAATACCACTGGCTCTCCTATTTCTCCAGCTTCCGGGAGGAAGCATGTACTGGAGCTTCGTGGACTCCATAATTGTGTAAGCCTATACTAAATCAGGGCTGGGGTTCAGCTCAGTTGGTAGAGTGCTGCGCTGCAGTCTCTCAGGTCCCAAGTTCAATTCCCAGCACTACAAAAATGGGAGAAGGGCCTGGCAATCCACTCCTGAGGCAATCCCGAAACAGTCAGCCATGGAAAACCCTATGACGGTTGCTATGAGTCAGATACTGACTTGATGGCACCTAACAACAACAACAACAACAACAACAACAACATACTAAATCAATCAATCTATCTATCTATCTATCTATCTATCTATCTATCCATCTATCCATCCATATTTCTATTCATTCTTCTTCTCTGAAGAACCCTGGAAAATACTCCCAGTGTCCTGGAGAAGAGAAAATTAACATTCTAGTTGAGCAATATTTCTTTATCAAATTTTAGTCTATGAGCAGTAGGTAATTAGAATGTAAAAACATGCAATATAAAATTTAAAATGATGCCCTATGTGTTAGGCTAAATGTTTCTATATGAAGAGAACTCAGGGGGCTTTACTCATTCATTTATTCTCTTCCCACTCATCCCACTTGGATGAGAACTCCAAGGGAAACTATTGGTACCATTCCCACATCACCACATTTCCCTGGTTCTGTGTGTCCACCCCCAGCTTCTGTGCGCTTTGCTGCTAACTGCTTCCAGCTTTGGCTTTCTTCAGAGCTATGAGTGTGGCCTGTGCCGCCACCTCATCCATTCAGAGACCTGAAGAGCTGGGAGGTTACCTTCTATCCCCCAATTCCCCAGCCCCAGTCTCTCCTACCAATGACTGATAGGTGTCATAGGAGGGGACACTCAACTGTTTTCCTTGCCTTAAGAAGAAACAAACTTTGAGGTCCAATGTATGCCCAGTGGTCCCCCAGGGTCAGGCTGAGACAGGAGCTCTCTCCCAATATCACATCATTGCTTGGCCCCTCTCTTCATCTTGCCTCCCACTTCCTAGGCAGCGCCTGCTAGAGGCATTTCTTTTAAGTACTCACGTGAACTCACATTTTTGGTTCAGAGTCTGCTTCTGAGAAAACCCATCTAAGACAAGCACCTTCTATGTGCCAGGCTTTGTGATACTGTTCTAGTGTAAGACAGCACCATAGGCAAATTAGCCAACAACATAAATAGTTTCTAAAGTGCCATTAGGTTTTCATGGTTCTTGATGAAATGTGCATGTGTGTGTTTATCAGGGACCCAGATAGCAAAGGATGGGCCACTCCAGTTGGGACATTTGAAAACAGGGTTTTTTTGTTTTTGTTTTTTTGTTTTTGTTTTTGTTGTTGTTCTTGTTGTTTTGTTATATTTTGCTTAGGAACCCAGGGCCTCACACATGCTAGGCTAGTGCTCTACCACTGAGCTATACGCCCAACCCTGAGAACAGTTTTATGAGATGATTGTAAAGGTATGGGCAGGATGTAGGCCAACAAAAAGGAACACTGCAATATCCCAGAGCCTGTAACTGTATGTTAAGGAAATAAACTGAGGCCCTTTAAGATTGTAATGAGTTTATTTGAGCACTCAGGATTCATGAATTGGGCATCTCCAGACTGCAGAAGGCTCAGAGGTCCACTAGGGGAACAAGAGAGGAAAACTTTATAAGGTGTTTACCAAAGCAAGACAGAGAAGGGCCTGGCAATCCACTCCCAAGGCAATCCCGAAGCACTCAGCCATTGAAAACCCTATGAGGGTCACTATGAGTCGGATACCGACTTGACAGCACCTAACAACTGGGGGGGTTGAACCTAGGACCTTGCTCACACTGGGCAAGTGCTCTATTACTGAGCCACACCACCAGCCCCTTTTATATTTTTCATTTGGAGACAGGGTCTTGCTAAGTTGCGCAGGCACCTAACAACAACTAACAAAGCAAAACAAAGAAAAGTTCATTAGTCAAGGTGGACAGTCTCTAGTTAAAGGCGAGTTGACAGATTCTGATTGCTTAAGCTTAGGTTTTGTTTTACTGTTTATATTGAGTTTGATATTTGCTCTGTTTATTATGTAGGAACCTAAGACACCAGAGCCATTTCAGTCTAATGGCCTCCCAGTTAATGATTTTAATGAGCTCTCTTTCCTACACACTGGGTAGGAGTCCCTAGGCACTAAAGGGTGGATACGTGTTGAGAAAAAAAATTATGTACTCTGCAAAGGGAACAGCTGAGGTGTTCAACTGGAGTCTGTTTAATCTGGTGCATAAAGCAGAATGCTAACAAGTTATAGTACCCCATTTCTCATTCCACAGTAGATTAGAAGAGAGGGTAAGTTCAGGAGTGGTATTAGAGACAGGCCACAAGCTAGTGATAGAGAAGGTAAAAGCGGAAATAGAAGCGGCCCTCAGGAAGCCTGGCAGGCTGCCAGCAGCTCATACCTGGATCTTCAACTGTGTAGTGGAAAAAGTAGGAGAACGTCACTCAGATCTCAGTAGCTTCTCAGCACTTTATTACTCTTATTTATGAGGCCACAGCCAGTTTTTAGAAGGAAAAGTCTGAGTTTCCAAGACAGTTCATTTCAGTCATTGTACTCTGTTTAAGAAGGGAGGGAAGAAGGTCATGCATTAAAAAAAAAAAAAAAAGTCTTGCTAGGTGTGGTGGCATGCAGCGGTAATCTCAGCACTCAGGAGGCTGAGACAGGAGGTTTGCAAGTTCAAGGCCAGCCTGGGCTACATAGTAAGACCCTGTATCCAAAGAAGAAAGAAATGTTTGTCTTCCTATGTAATCAGTTAACATTTACTGAAAGCCAGGAGCTAGGCATTGTGCTAACCACCTCATATACTCTCCTTCAATCCTCGCTATAATCCTACTAGGTAGGAACTGTAATTATCCTCATTTGACAGGAAAGGAAAATGAAATTTTAAGAAGTTGAGTGAGGTAACTTTCTGCCTCACTTTTAGCATGTGACAGAACCAGAATGGCAACCAGGACAGCTTTTAATACCTATCTTCTACCTGCAAAACATAAAAAACATTTTAGTGGCATTCTAGAATCATTCAGGAGCAACCCAGTCCCAGAATATGAGGTCTAGCCCCAAGGTACTGAGAGACTAAAGAAAGGAGAAAAGATCTACGATTGCATAAACTATAATTTACTGAGGGATTTACTGCCAGAAATGTGCCTCCATGCAGCAGCAAGACCAACACCAAGCGAATCCCTGTAACCTGGGTCAGAAGGAGGACCATATACATTGGTTAAGAGAAAAGTGGCTTTATCCTAGCTGGGAGGTACCTGCCTTACCTTAAAGATAACATTAAAGAGTCAGTCCTATTCCTGGCACCAAGTACAAGTGGTAAAGATCCACACATCGCTCTAATGGCTTTGTCTATAGTTTGCTGGAAAACTATGCAGGAAAAACTGACTAGGATTACTTTGGGGCAATCATGGCAGTTATAACTCAAGATGGCTGCATCAGGTTGACATGCCAACCTGAATCCATGTAAGTGGCCCAAGAGCTACAACCTCAACTCTCTGTAGCCATCTTTCCACACATAGGCCATATCTGACAAATGAGGCAATATGATACTTCTTAAATTGACTGATTCCAAGAGGATAATCCAGTGTCACAGAACAAATACAATAACAAAAAGTATTTAATCAAAAAGACATACAATTCAAACATCCTTAAAAAAATGAGAATTGATTTTCCTCCTTCCAAGAAGTATTTGAAGGAGAAAAAATATCCACACACCATGACAGAGGTAATTCAGTGTTTAATAGTCTCCCAAGCAGGTCAAGGTTGTCATTGCTGGATTTGCAGTCAGCTGGCTTCTTTGCAGCCAGCGTACAATCTCAGAAATATAAACTTCTCCTCCTGCTCTCCAGAAGAGGGCGCAAGAATTCCCAGGACAGGACCAACCAGCTGTCCATCGTTGTTATGTGGCCTCCAGTAAGTACAACTCATAGCGACCCCAGGTACAACAGAACTAAACACTGATTGATTCTGTGCCAGACACACAATTGTTTTTATGTTTAAACCGATTGTTACAGAAACTGTGTCAGTCCATCTAGTTGAGGGTCTTCTGTTTTTCATTGACCTGCCACTCTCCCAAACATGATGTCCTTCTCCAGAGATTGGTCCCTCCTGACAACATGTCCAAAATATCTAGGATGCAGTCTAGCCATCCTTGCTTCCAAGGAGCACTCTGGTTGCCCTTCCTCTAGGACAGATCTGTTGGTTCTTTTGGCAGTCTGTGGCATATTCAATATTCATCTCTAACACCATAATTCAAAAGTACCAATTCTTCACCTGTCTCCCTTACTCATTGTCTAGTTTTCACAACCATCTGATACAACTGAAAATACCAAGGCATGAGTCAGATACACTTTCATCTTCAATGTGACATCTTTACTCTTCAGCACCTTAAAAAGGTCTTTTGCAACAGCTTTTCCCAATGCAATCTGTCTTTTGATTTCTTGACTACTGCCTCTGTGGGTGTTGAACCAGTAAAGCAAAATATTGGACAAATTCAACCTTTTCTCCATTCATTATGAACTCACATACTGACCCACTTGTAAGGATTTTTATTTTGTTGATGTTGAGGCACAATCCATACTGAAGGTTATGTTCTTTGGTCTTCATCAGTAAATGTTTCAAATCCTCTTCACTTTCAGCAAGCAGAATTGTATCATCTGCATAACACAGGTTGTTAATGAGTCTTCCCCCAATTCTGATGTCATGTTCTTCTTCATAAAGTCCAGCTTCTTGGATTATTTGCTCAGTATAGAGATTAAAGAGGTACAGTGAAAAGATACAGCCCTGACACACAACTTTCTCAAGTTTAAACCAGGTAGTGTTTCTTTGTACAGATTCCTCACGAGTATAATTAAGTGCTCTGGTATTCCCATTCTTTGGAATCAAATGCCTTTGCATAGAGAGACATCTTTCTGGTATTCTCTGCTTTTAGCTCATATCCATCTGATATCAGCAATGATATCCCTGGTTCCATGTCCTTTTCTAAATCCAGCTTGATTTTCTAGCCATTCCATGTCAATATCCTATTGCAGGTACTTTTGTATGTTCTTTAGAAAATTTTTCTTGCATGTGATATTAATTTGCTTGAATGATATTAATGATATCATCTGAAATTTCCACATTTGGATGGATCCCCTGTCTTGCGAATGGCCACAAATATGGATCTCTTCTAGTCAGTTGGCCAGGTAGCTGTTTTCCAAATCTCTTGGCATGAACAAATTAGCACCTCCAGTGCTGCATCTGTTTGTTGAAACATCTCTGAGTATTCCATCAATTCCTGGAGCCTTGTGTTTCAATTCCTTCAAGGCAGCTTTCACTTCATACTTCAGTACCATTAATTCCTGATCATATGCAACCTCTTGAAATGGCTGGTCATTCACCAATTCTTTTCGGTATAATGACTAAATGTATTCCTTCCATCTTCTATTGATGTTTACTACATCTTTTAATATTTTCCCTGTGGAATCCTTCACTATTGCCGCTTGAGGCTTGAATTTTTTTCTTTAATTCTTTAAGGTTGAGAAAAACAGCTTTTTCTTCCCTTTGGGTTTTCTGTCTCCAACTCTTTGTACATGTCATTATAATATTTGATTTTGTCTTCTAGAGCTGCCCTTTGACACTTTCTGTTTAGTGCTTTAACTTCTTCATATCTTCCTTTTAGTTTAGCTGTTCAACATTCAAGGGCAAGTTTCAGAGTCTCTTTCTTTTGACATGTAATTTGGTCTTTTTTTTTTTTCCTGTCTTTTAAATAATCTTTTGCTTTCCTTATGAATAATGTCTTTGATGTTATGCCACAACTCATTTAGTCTTCAATCATTAGTATCTTATTCATCAAACCTATTCTTGAGGTGGTCTCTGAACTCAGATGGGATATACTCAAGGTCATACCTTGACTCTCCCATGCTTGTTCTAATTTTCTTTGGTCTCAGGTGAAACATGACATGACCACTAGAGGGAGACAGTGAGGTCCTTATGCTTTGTTCTGTGACATTCAAATTTATGTTTGGTTATAATATCATTTTAAAGATGCTTACATCTAAGAGCCATACTTTATACTGCATGGATGGTGCCTGAGAAATTGCTCTTCAAATCCAGGAGGCACACTTCAGCTCAGCATTTCCATCTTAGCTGGGTCCCTCCGACACCCCCTACCTGGGAGCAAAGGCATTTTCTTCTGCTCAGTCTATTCATAAAATTTTGTAGGCTATGTTAAATCTATTAAAGCTTGTCATGTGTCAAGAATGTATGTTGTTCGCCAACAATGTGAAATATCTCCTTCTCATCATTTCTTTTTGTGGGAGTTGGCGTTAATAAAGAATACACAACAATGACAGGAGGGGTGAGAGTGCTCTCCAAATGAGTCATCTGTGTTCTGCAGGAGCTGTGTCATCTAACAGCACCACCGAAAGACTCTTTCAGAACAATGAGTGTGCATTGAAAAGAGCTTTGTAATGATTAGTGGCATGACAATAATGATTATACTGGGATTTTTTTTAAGTACCTTCTTTTGCATATGTAGCTAAGAACATATTTCTTGAGTGAATACACTGAGTTTTTATACAAACAGTAGGGGGTGGGGAGAAGGTTCAAGATGTTCTTCAGCATGGAATAGTAAGTGACCATTTTAAATGATGACGAGGAATATATATATATATATATATATATATATATATAT
>VMDO01000640.1:110979-200979 GCA_007922755.1 Pedetes capensis | reverse complement strand
TTTTTATTGCAGGGCTTTCCACCCACTTAGGAGACCACTTGGGAGGACCAAATCCTTTTGTGGGTGGGATGATATTCAACCCCCCCCCTCCCCGGAGAGAGTCTGTAGTAGGTCTGCCATGCATGGCGATTGTGCTCGAAACTGTTCTTATTGTGTCTAATTATCCCGCAAGACTCTTCCAGAAAGGAGCACTCTGTCCGTGTGGGGCTCAGCCACCTCCGCAGACCTCACCTTTCTCCACAGTGCAGTGGGATGACTTAGGATCCCCTCTGGTGTGTCTGGGGTCCAGGCATATGTGTGCCCATATGTCTGTGGAGATTGCGTCTGCATGACTGTCCCTCCACAACAGGAGGGAGGGAGCCGCGTTTCAGCTCTGGATGCGTACCGCTGGCACTGATTTCCCAGTTCCCTCCACGATTACTCCCCGTACCCTCGAGTATCTACTCTCGTGGCTCTGATCCCTATTTTCTCACGTGAGGGACCTACAACAGCCCAGCATCTCAGGCTGCGGGATGTATGTCGCTAAAGATGGCGATTCCATGTGCCACCTCAAAACTGACTCACCCGAAGACTTGCAGTTTGTGTCCCGCTGGCAGGGTGACAGTGTGATGTCAAGGTTGCATTCCCTGTTGGGTCCGGCTCCTGTGGGTGTGTGGGCGAAGTCCCCTCCGAGTCTCTGGGATTCTATCCTGCCATCTGTGTGAAGGCGAAATGGCAGAATGGTGGTCCTGCTACTGACCTCTGTGTAGCTCATTCGAAGCCAAATGCTGGATTTCAGTGTCCATCCAGTTTCATCCTCTGTCTCCCAGTCTAAACTATCACTGTTTCTATCTATTCAATGTGAGTTCTAACCCCCAATCGAGGCTTCCCTTTACTCCGAGACAGAAGGCGCATGTTATCTGTCCGCCATCTTGAATAAGAGGGGATAGTCACAATATGTTAAGTTTAATGTAAGTTTGAAAACTGTATATTTCTGGCATATATATATTTATATACATATATTGAGGGAAAAGCTTGAAACATATATCTCAAAGAGTTTATCTCTGGATGTTGTTGTAGGGTGGTATTGAGTCAGATTTGACTCATAGTGACCCTATGTACAACAGGATGAAACATTCCCCAGCACTGTGCCATGGACTCAATCTTTTTATGTCTGAGCCCATTGTTGCAGCCACTGTGTTTCTTCTCATTTTGAGTTGTGCCTCATCAGCAAAAGGAAGTCCTTGGGGCTTTGCTCCATTCCTTCATTAAGGTCAGCTCCATGTTGAGGAGGCAACTATTCGCCTGTGGTTTCTTGAATGCCTTCCATCCTGGGGGGCTCATTTTCTGGTACTATATTTGACAGTGCTTCTCTGCTATTCATGGGGTTTTCAGTGGCTAATTGCTTCCAGAAGGGATACCAGGTTCCTTCTCCCTAATCTATCTTAGTCTAGAAGCTCAGCTGAAACTTGTCCACCATGGGTGGCCCAGCTGGTACCTGAAATACCAGCAGAATGGTTTTCAGCATCACAGCAACATGAAGTCGCACAGCACAACAAGCTGACAGTTATGTGGGGGTATCTCTAGACAGAAGAATTATAAGTGACATTTCTTTTCATTTTTCACACCTTTTTTACTTATTTGCACTTCACATTTTTCTACCCAAGTCCATGTTAATATGCACTTTTTAAGAAGTTTACCAAACTTTAAGAAGTTTACCAAAATATGCACTTTATATCCTTTGCATTTCAAGGTTTGTTTAGGTGGAGTGTTCTGACCTTTTTAAACAGGATGTTCTCCCGGTGATATGATTCTCATCCATCTGCTGTCACCCTAGATCCACAAGGCTGAATAAAGAACTGGCCAGACAAGTTGGCGGCTTTCACCCAGTGCACATTCTCTCAGAATGAAATGTCGTGTCTCCACGCTGTGCCGGGTTAGGCTCTCCCTCTCTGCACCTCCAACCAACCATCTTATCTTTCTCATCTTATGCTAGTCTTCTTCCTTTTGCTTTTGCTTTCCTGTTGCTGTTTGTTTGTTTGTCTTTGTTTGTTTGAGACAGGGTCTCACTACATAGCCCAGGCTGGCCTCAAGCTTGCCATCCTCATGCCTCAGCCTCCTGAGCACTGGGATTACAGGCGTGTGCCACGCAGCCCAGCGTACCTTTTTCTCCATCATCCCCTGCCCATGCTGAGCCCCAGGTGTTTGCTCCATTTAGCCCCGGGACCTTCAACATCTTCCCCATCCTTCAATGCCAAAGCCCAAGAAGATATCAGCTGTCCAGGGCTTCAAGGAGGGAGTAATGGAGCCAGAGAAGGTGGCTCACAGCTCCTGCCTTTCCCATGATGCCTGGAGTCTTTGTGAATGGGAATCACATCTGCAAATGGCAAGCACCCCTCACCTTTGTCCTATAGGTACAGTGGACATTTGTATGGTCAAGCCAGATGGTTTGGCCCCAAATACACACAACAAGCAAGAATTGGCCTTGTCCTCACGTGCTGTATTATAATTCAGAGATTATTGAGAAGTGAAATTTCCAAGGCATATCTGAGCAAGCTTCATTCATTCCTCTAGGTTCGTAGGCAAGGTTTGTCGGCTGCCGGAGGACCTCAGGAGAAGGTGGGCTGAGTACTGTCGCACACCCTCGGCCATAGGGAGCAACTCCACCTTGCAGACTGCCTGGCAGATGGAGCTGTCCTCGGGCCTCTGTCCCTTCTCTCCTTGGCTGTGATGCTGTGCCTGGCCTCTGTGAGCTGTTGGCTGATGGGCTGATGGGCTGACAGTTGAAAAGCAGCTCCTGCTGGGGCTCTGCTCCCTCATACCCCAGCAGGTGGGCTGAATCTCAGGTAGCCCTTGGGGCACTCTGGTCCCTGTTTCCTGGCTACGTGTCACAGTCCAACCAATGTCCCTGTCATTTTCCCCTAGGCTCCTCCCAGCTGCTCCCCTGGGCCTCCCTCAGGCAGGCAGTGAAGGTCTCATTGGAACACCAGCCACAGTAAGGATGGTCAGAGTGCTCTGGGACGGAGGGCAGTCCAGACCCAGCAGGGCTCACAGCTTGCCAGGGCTCCACTCCTCCCGGGGCCTCCCCTCTGTCTCCCAGGACTCCTTCCTGGAACTCCCTACCTCATGCCATTCCCAGCTCCTATCCATCCTCCAAGGTCACTGGAGGTCTCATGTCCCCTAGAGGGTGGCCATTCCCCACCCAGAATGTCTCCTCGTGCTCACAGCACTAGCTCTCCCTAAAGTTCATTTAGTCCAAGGTACTTGCTGTGATCAAGCATCAGGGCTTTATGGTCGATGGCTAGACCTAGTTTGGGTAGCTATGAGCAGCTTAACCACAGTGTCCTCAGTTTTCTTATCTGTAGAATGGGAATAATCCTTGTACCTGTTTGTAGGGCTGTTGTGAGAAGTGAACTGGGCCATACTTCCTGCAGCATAGTAAGAACTTTGTAAACTTTAGCTTTCTTCTGCATGACATATATGATTGTCCCTTGGTATCTGTAGAGGATCAGTTCCCAGACAACTATTCTCACATCAAAACATGTGAACGCTCAAGTTCTTTATATAAAGAGGCAGAGTATTTGCCTATAACTTATACATATCCTCCTGTGTAATTTAAATAATCTCTACATTTTTAGTAATCCCTAATGCTCTGTAAATGCCATGTGAATAGTTGTGAAATTATATTATTTAGGGAATAATGACAAGGAAAAACTCCATATATACTCAGATGCAATTTTTTTTAACATCTTTGGAAATTTATTCAACAATCATTATAATAGTTTGCAGTGATTCATGGAGTCAACAGGAGGATTTAGCCCCCTTTTTACAATTTGGAGAAATTGAAACACATTTTTAAATTTCATTCAACAAATATTCATCAAGGTAAAATGATTTTTTGGAAAATAAAACCTGTGCCTAAACATGTAGATATACAAAAATGAACAATTAATGGTTCATGGAGCGGCCACCCAGAGCGGGAGCGAAGGGTTTTGCAGCATGCAGGGTGGTGTGGAGGGGGTCCTGACTCTTCGCTGCCTGATCCGTCCACCATGAGAAGAAGTGAGGTGCTGGCAGAGGAGTCCATAGTATGTCTGCAGGAAGCCCTAAATCACCTTTGGCAAATATGGAAATTAATCGGGATTCCAGAGGACCAGCGGTTGTGGAGAAGCATATCAAAGATCTCCTGAACAGAATGATTGCAGGAGAGGAGAGCCTGAAGGAAAGGCTTATCAAAAGCACATCCATCTGCCAGCAAGAGCTGAAAACCTCGTGCAGTGAGTTACTTGTTGAGCCATTTTAGGAAGAAGGAGAAACAAGGGAGTCAGCCCTCAAAGTTGCACACTTAAGTCATCACTGTAAAATAGGAATATTTTGAAATACTATGTTTATTCCAGTAGTGTTACCATTGGCAAATGGTGTTGCATTTCCATTTGAAATCTTTTTTTTTTATTGGAAATTTTTAATATACACCTTAATGTGATTCATTTTGACATGCTTTTCATGGTGACATTTCCATATATGCATTTTGTTGTACATTATTCATATAGGTGCCCCCTTACCCTCTTGTACACTTCCTCCCCCCTCCGTCCCACCCCCCCATCAAAGACTGCTCTACCATTTACTTGCCTTTTTATGGTAATATTTTTCTATGTATCCTTGGGTTCCAGTTCTGTTTAAGATAGAAACTTTTTCTGTAGTGAACTTTATTTTTACCATGTCAGAACTATTACGTGCATTTTCTAGACCATCTATAATAATACTATTCTTAGCTTTTTTTTTCTTTTATTATGATCCAACCTTTGTATAGGATTTTTTCCTTCTTATAATTTTGATTCAGCTCCCACATATGATGCCAATTTAAAAAAATTTTTCAATCTGCAAGGAGTTGAATCCAAAGACATAGGGAGCTGAAATATAGTGTGTTGACTATATTTTTCAATTTGTTGTTGTTGTTGTTAGGTGCCATTGAGTCGGTATCTGACTCATAGCGACCCTCATCGGGTTTTCAATGGCTGACTGTTTCGGGATTGCCTTGGGAGTGGATTGCCAGGTCCTTCTCCCATTTTTGTGGTGCTGGGAATTGAACTCGGGACCTCAGAGACTGCAGCGCAGCACTCAACCCACTGAGCTAAATCCCAGCCCATTTTTCAATTTAGTGTGCTTTTAATTTATTTAATTAATTAATTAATTTATTTATTTATTGTTTACATCTTGTCACTTTAAATGTGATTACAACTGTTTTAAATTCTGTAACTCGGCTGTCAACTGTGCCTTTGTGTAGTCTTCATAGCACCAAGCTAGGAACCTATACATAGGATATGCTTACTAATTACTTACTGTTCACCACAGAATATGATCTGGCCAGAGCAATGTCAGGTAGTCTGCAAAGTAGGTCACAACAAGCTGCAAGTTGTGGGTTAATGTGACTTCTAATGCTTCCAGCTTCAAGTGGACTTTGCAGTGACACAAACCTCCCTAAAATGGTAGCCTAAAACCAATGACAATTTATTCTTGCTCATGATTCTGTGAGTTGGCTGGGGAGTCCTTTTTTGGTCTACACCATTCAGTTGGAGAGTTGGCAGGGCTGGAAGGTTCAAGATGTCCTCACTCGGCTGGGTGCCATGGCACACATCGCTAATCCCAATGACGTGGGAGGCTGAGGTAAGAAGATCATGAGTCTGAGGGCAGAGGGAGCCTGCGCAACTTAGCAAGACCCTGTCTCCAAATGAAAAATATAAAAGGGACTGGTGGTGTGGCTCAGTAATAGAGCACTTGCCCAGTGTGAGCAAGGTCCTAGGTTCAACCCCCCAGTAGTGAAAGAAAAGAAGCCTCACTCACATCTGATAGTTGGTTCTGGAGGCACTTGGTGATGGTAGTGCCTCTTGCTGCTGCTTTGAGTGATTGCTCATCCCCAATAGGAAAGGCTGGGCTTTTTCACAGCACGTGGGTGGTCTCAAGGTGGTTGACTTATTTATCTCATCATTCTCCATTGTGGGCATTTAGATGACTTCCATTGTTTCATTGCAAAGAATGCAGTTCCAAGTGTCTTGAACACTTGTGAATGGAATTTCTGGATCACATGGCGTACACATCCTTGACTTACTAGGCAGAGCATTATAATCAAAGTCTAGGCTCTGGGATTTGTGTATTGTCAGTTTGCCATATTCTTTTTATTTATTATTATTATTTTTCTTCTTCTTATTATTTTATGTTGGTGGGGTATGGCATTTGCTATTTCCATTGTACAACTATTACATTGTTTTTTCTGACACTTTCATCAACTTACAAAGTTTATGGAATCTTTGAATTAATATGTAGTAAAACTCATATGTAATTATGGGTTATATTCCACTATTTATCCCATGTATTTGTAAAGTTGCATCATTTAATTTGAGATCATCCTCTCCCCCTTTATCCCTTTTCATTATTTCCCCTCCTCCTCTCACATTCCACAACCTTGGCTTCCCTCTACTAGCCCCCCCCATTCTTTCTACTCCGCTTATATTTTCTCCTCTTAGCTCAGTCTGATTGTTCATTTGTTGAAAGGTAATTATAAATTTTATTTTTAATATATTTATATTTTAAAAACAGGATATGTATATGTCTACGCCTGCAGCTGTAGCCTTGTGGCATCTGATCCTGTCAGATCTCGGAAGCTAAGCAGGGTCAGGCCTGGTTAGTACTTGGATGGGAGACCGCCTGGGAACACCAGGTGCTGTAGGCTTGGGAGAAGGACCTGGAAACCCACTCCCAAAAATCAATCTGCCATTGAAAACCCTATGAACAGCAGAGAAACACTGACAATAGTGTTTCACCTGTTGTACACAGGGTTGCTATAAGTCGGATACAACTCTCTGGCACCTAACAACAGCAACAACAACAACAACAACAACAACATGTAAACATGTCTGTTTAAAAAGCACATTGGCAAAGTCTGCACTGGTAAGTGTTAAACCACCATTTCACACCTAACGTGAAAAGAACCTTAAGGCACTCCTACACCATTAAGTCCACTCTAGGCACAAGTGCCACAGCTGGCTGACTGGTCAGGGCTCCTCAGGACTGGATGTTGGTTGAGTTGAGGATCTGAGAAGTAGCATCAGATTTGGAGGCCTTTGAAAACTCCCACACTCAGGATGTTGCCATTGAGCTCCAGGTTGTCCTTGTTGGCACCATGACTGCCAGCGTGGGGGCTTTTATTTACAGAACAGGTGGAACTTACAACTGACTTGCTGCCAAAAGGAGGAAGTCGAGACGCAAGGGAAGAGTGTTTGTCCCCCTAAAGATAGACTGAATGCTGCTATTGGCAGTAGCGTTGGACATAGTAGTAGTGTTGAGCTTGCGCACTTTGCAGGGCGTGCTGGGTACCAGGCCTCGCTGCTTGCCAAGGGTGTGGGGAGCACTGCCACAGAGATCTCTGCCTCTGCTTCTTGTTCTTTACTCGCCTTTCCTGCTTGGCTCACTCTTTCTCCAATCCGTGTGTGTTCCATTGCTCTACCACATGAATTTCTACCCATTCACCATAAATGCCGTTGACTGCTCTTGTTACCACATTTCAGTCTGTGTCTTCAGCTCTTCTTCCATCTCAGGGAGTGTTTTCTGGAGCTTGGCTCATTGCTTTTCTTCTTTCAGAAGATTTCCACCCTGGTTTGTAAACTGACTGGGATCTGAAGCTTTCATCACAAACTCTAAGAAAAGCCTTCAGCTATCTTCCCACTTCTGGACACCTTCAAAGACATCCTTGTGAACTTCATAGTAGTTTTTTAACTGCATAATCTCGGTGTCACAAGATGGAGCAGGTATTCTGTGTAGTCCTCAGCACAGTAAGGGGTAAAAGCTTGTCTCTGTTCCTGGCTGTAAAAACACTGATCCCAGTACTGAGCCAGCTCCACTCAAATGGCCTCATTCATGTTCTTCATGTTTTGCATTTTCAGTTCTTCCAACCCATCCACTTCTGATTGCACTGCTTTTCTGACCTTGGTCTTTGACCCAGTCATTATTGGGGCCACAGATTCTGTCTCTTCTTCTCTTTGCAGCCTGTCCCAAAGCTCTCGAATTTGAGTGCACAGCCCCTCATACACTGCTTCATTTTGTATTTTTACATTTCCAGCTGCTATAGCAACTTTTGTAATGTTGCAACATTTTCCAAAGATAAACAAAAGGCATCTTCATCTTCACACACCACATCTCTTTCAAAGCTTGTGTCTGTGGTGTGTTCTAATTTATCTCTTTATTTGTGCCAATTGCTCATGCCTAGATGTCTATGTTTCCCTCAAAGTTGCCATGTGCTGTCTGAACTGGTGCAGCTTCTCTATGCTGGGGACTGAGGTGCCGTCAGGGTCATTGTGGGGCCTGAAAAGAATTTCACACAGTTCTCCAAGTAGCTTCAGTTCTTGTTCTCTCTCTTTTCTGTTTTCTCATCAAATCCACGTGAGTATGCAAGTCTTTTTCTAATTGCAAGATCCTTGTTTCTCCTCCTTCCTAAAATGGCTCAACAAGTAACTCACTGCACGAGGTTTTCAGCTCTTGCTGGCAGATGGATGTGCTTTTGATAAGCCTTTCCTTCAGGCTCTCCTCTTCTGCAGTCATTATGTTCAAGAGATCTTTGATATGCTTCTCCACAACCTTGGTTCTTTGTAACCGCTGGTCCTCTGGAATCCCAATTAATTTCCATATTTCCCAAAGGTGATTTAGGGCTTCCTGGAGACATACTATGGACTCCTCTGCCAGCACCTTACTTCTCATGGTGGACGGATCAGGCAGCGAAGAGTCAGGCCCCCCTCCATGCCACCCTGAGTGCTACAAAACCCTTCACTCCTGCTCTGGGTCGCCGCTCCATGAGCCATTAATTGTTCATTTTTGTATATCTACATATGTATAATACTTTTTCTTCCTTTAAGATTCAGCCCCCATATATGAGTGAGAACATGATATTTCTCTTTTTGAGCTCTTTCACTTAAGATGATATGCTCCAGTTCCATCCATTTTGCTGCAAATGACATTATTTCACTCTTTTTTATTGCTGAGTAAAATTCCTTTGTATATATGTACCACAATTTTTTCCCACTCTTCTGTTGATGGACATCTTGGTTGGTTCCATATCCTTGTGATTGTGAAGAGTGCGGCATTAAATATGGAGATGGAGGTGTCTCTGTGGTATGATGAATTGCCTCCCTTTGGGTACATTCCCAGGAGTGGGATAGCTGGGTTGTATGGCAGTTCTATTCTTAGTTTTCTGGAGTACCTCCATATTGATTTCCAAAGTGGTTGAACTAATTTATAGTCTTACCAGTGACATAAAAGTGTTCCTTTTTCTCTGTATCTTCGTTAACATTTATCATCATTTGTTTTGTTCATCTTGGCCATTCCTACTGGAGTGAGATGGAATTTTAGTGTTGTTTTGATTTGCATTTCCCTAAATGGCTAGGGAGATTGGGTAATTTTTTCAAGTGTTTCTTAGTCCAGAAAACTTCTTCATTTGAGAACTATCTGTTCATTTCTTTTGCCCACTTGTGTATTGGGTTTTTTGTTGTCTTTCTTGAAAGTTGCTGTCTTAAGCTCTTTGTAGATTCTAGAAATTAGGACTCTGCCATAGTCTATTGATTAAAGCAATTCACAAAGCTAGCCCAGATTCAAGGGTGGAGAAATAGATATCATCCTTGATAGCAATAATGCTAGAGTCCTATTGCCCACAGAGGGAATGTGGACATGGAGCCCCTGGGTCCACCAGGGCCATTACTACAACTGCCTACCACACATAGCTAGATTTGTTCAGCTCATGAGATACACTCTTCAGACACTCACCAGACTGCCAGTTAATAACAGAATTATACAAGTGTGATAGTTTCCTTTTCTTACTATGAAATATTTGTTTTAAAAGGGTAACAAATGGTACAAGCACCTACCCACGTATCTACCACCAAGCTTAAGGAAGAGAATGTGAACAGTTCACTCAAAGTTCCATGCATATCAGTTCCCAATCACATAACTCTGTTTCCTCATGGCTGTTTCCTCTCGGATAGCAATCATCTCGAATTTGGTGTTTATCACCATCAGTGCATAGATTCACTCTGTCCTTATATGGGGCTTTCTTTCCCTCTGGTGCTGGGGAATCGAACCCAGGGCCTTGTGCACACTAGGCAAGGGCTCTGTCCAGCCCTCCACACAGGTTTTCATTCACGAATAACAACTACCATATTTCATTGTTTCTAACGCACATGGTTCCCCCCCACACACACTTTCTTATCTGGGAAATCAGGTTCCTCTCATAATCGCTGCTATCTTACAGCAGCTGTCAGCCAGGTGGCCCTGTGCCATTGCTGTCACATGGTCCAGCATCACAGGTGCTAGGAATAAACCTGCAGAACAGGTGCCATAAAGGTGGGGAAAATTGTGCAGACAATAGCGGGCACTCTTTTTACATATGAGGACCAAATGTCTATGTGGAAAGGATAGGGGAGGTGGAAAATCAGAAAAGTTAGCAATGTTCTAGAAACAGGAACCAAAAGTAAGTTTGATATAACTGACAGAAAATTAGCTTAAGAGCCCAGTGCCAATGACTTTTCCTTCTTTTATGGATGCTTTGTGGAAATGCAATGGCACCAGTACTGTAGTTTGATGAAGGGTTTGTTTTGTGGGAAACACAGACATTAGAAAAGGACTCAGAGAAGGCAGACTTTAAGTATAAAAATAAGAGAATACCTTAGCTGATTTATTTTACTTATATTTTCTTCATTTGTGCATGCATAATATATAGCTTTATAAACTAAGTATAGACTGTCCAATTATAAATGACAACAAAGTATTTTATCAGAATTTTTCAGTATTTTTCTGCCTTAATGGCACATAAAATAATGATATATCTTATAAACTTTAGATAAAATATGTGAAATTATACCCATATTTCTGAAAACTATGCTGGTTTGCTCAACATTATGCTTTTGAGATTTTTCAATTTGATAAATCTAACCTTGATGCATTCATCTTAACTAACATATGGAATCCCATTGTACAAATATACCATGATTTACCTATCCATATAGGCAGCCATCACCCAATCCCTAGTGGGCCTGAATAGACAAAAAAAAAAAAAAAAAAAAAAAAAAAAAAAAAAAAAAAAAAAAAAAAAAAAAAAAAAAAAAAAAAAAAAAAAAAAAAAAAAAAAAAAAGAAAAGAAAAAGTAAAGGAAGGAAAATTTGTTCTCTTTGAGCTTCTGTGACCCTTAGACCTCAGGGCTTCAGTTCTCCAGCCTTCAGATTCAGACTGAAATTTAGCAAGGGCAACTCCCAATCCCAATTCTTGGGCCTTTGGACTCAGACTGAATTTAAGTGTTTGTTTTTCACAGTTCTCCAGCTTATGGATGGTGGATCAAGGGACTTCTCAGTCTCCATGATTGCACGAACCATTCCTATCATTATATATGTACAAAGGCTGTATATATACATGTATACTGATAGAAATTATATATAGATGCATATATACACACACACTATTGGTTCTGTTTCCTTCTCTGGAGAATGCTATACTGATACATCATTGAAGAATTAATCTCGGTTATCCCTTCAAGCATTATCATTAATTATCTATTGTATCCTGTCATCTTAGAAATCCAAGAGGAATTTGATGATAAATTGTGTACAGGAGGTATGTATTTTGAAGAATAAGTGCAAATGAACAATGGGGAGACTGGTTCATGAGGTAGGCACGTGAATGTTCCCAGAGGTAGGCTACTAAAAGGAAAATCTGAGGTCACTAGGGAACACTTTGGACCATGAGTTATTTGGTAAGCTAGAGGGAGCTTCTGTGTAACAGGATTTTAGTGCTGGAGATAAATTGCAAAGGAGGGAACCTAATGATCACCTTAATTTGACTCTTGAGCAGTTCTACCTGGCCCACAGAGTTGCAACAAGAGATACATTAGAATCATCTGTGAAGCTGTTAGCATAGACCCCTTCGAGCAGGGAACAGATAAACTATGGTACATCCATGCCATGGAATAGCCCTCAGCAATAAAAATGA
The DNA here is from genome assembly GCA_007922755.1 of Pedetes capensis. Lineage (NCBI taxonomy): Eukaryota > Metazoa > Chordata > Mammalia > Rodentia > Pedetidae > Pedetes > Pedetes capensis. The sequence goes on along the minus strand of VMDO01000640.1, from coordinate 188,979 downwards.
ACTATTAACTCGCTTTATCAACCAAGTTGATTAATCTCAAATGCATTATTCTAAGTAAAAGGAGCCTGAACAAAAAATGCTACATACTGTACGCTTCCATTTATAAGACATTCTGGAACAGACAATACTATAGGAAGAGAAAACATGAAAAACTACCAAGAGCTAGGGGTGGAGGGACAGGCTGACTATAAAGACATCTACGAGGACTTGAGGAAGGATATGGAGCTATCCTATGTCAATTGTGATAGTCCTGTGACTGTATTTAACAAAATTCACAAAACTTTACATTGAAAAGAATGAATTTATTGGGTGTAAAAAAACTCTAATTTTAAAATGCAAATTAATGTAATTCCAAAGCTTGTTTCTCAAATATCACAATTCATTTGATCTGAGGTGGAGCCCAGAGATGATTTTTTAAAAGCTCCCCAGGTGGAAAATATCTGCTTCCATCCAACATGGAATAACAAAGAATGGCTTCTTCCCTCTCACCCAGGACACCTGAAGGACAGACAAAATGTATGAGAAAAAAGGTTTCAAGACACTGGTCATCAGCAATCAAGGACAGTGAGCCCTGCACTTGAGAGATAATGGATTTGTTCATCGGTTATGAGGATGGTTTCATGGGTGCACATACATTAAAACTTATGAAATTGTTCTATGTGCAATTTATCATATATCACTATGCCTCCATAGGATCTAACATAAGATTCTAATCATTTGGGCAGAATGTAATGTGACTGAAGAGCATTATAGTGGTAAGGTCTATTACAAGACATACTTCACCTACATAGACCTCATTTGCAGGAATAATACTTCTGGAGGAATGCTGGGGATAGAACCCAGCAGGGCCTCTCACATGCTAAGCATGTTCTCTACCACTGAGCTATATCTCCAGTTTGATACTGTTTGATAATGATTCTTTTAATAGCAACTGATAGGCCACTGCCAAAGAAAGAGAGAAAGAGAGAAGCTAAGTTTTACATGAAGGATTTTTAAAGGGTAGTAAGAAACACATGAATGATGACTTCTAGGTAACTTAGAATATATGTAAAAAGTCTTAAAATTATTCATAACATTTAACCCAGAATTTAAACTAAAGACTTAAGAAATGCAAATTGCCTCTTCAGAAATGTTATAATAATACAAACATGTAAAGAATTCAGTGTGCAAGCCAAAAAACAACAAAAAAGGAAGTGCTTATGTGAATTATGATATGTCAACAAAAAGAATAATATAAGACCATCTGAAATAGTGTAGAAGAATATCTATAGATGAGCTGGGTGTGATGTCACATATTACATGCCTGTAATCGCAGCATTTGGGAAGCTGGAGCAGAAAGCATGAATTTGAGGCCAGCCTGGGCTATATAGTGAGATCCTGTCTCACAAAAAAAAAAAAAAAACCATTTTAAAAGTCTATAAATGAGAGAAAGGCTATTAGATAGGATGCTTTTGGCTGCAAGTAATAGAAAATTTTAAAACAGCATGAACAATGAAGCAACTTAACCATCTTATCAAGATGTCCAGTTTTGGGATGGTTGCAAGGTTGGTTAATTCAGAAGCTTAAGGGAACAACAGTCCTAGTTCTGAAAAACTTTATGCCTCAAGTTTGAAGGTGGCTATCATTGTTTCAGACAACATTCAGAGATGAAATGTGGAGATTTTGCAAGGCTTTTTTTTTTTTTAACAAGCAAAGAACCCTCCCTACACACACACCAAATCTCCCTAAAGTTATCCCTCATGTCTCTTTGCTCAAAATAATGTCACATGCTTATTTTCAAGACAATTACTGATAAGGTGAATGGAGTTATCCAGAATGGTCTAGACTCTAGACCAACTAAGTTTTCTTCCCTCTGGCTAGAGAAGGTCCCAGCCATACCTCAGGCACGTGACTGTCCTGCATCTAAGCAAAGTCAGGTCGGCCTGCAAAGCTGAGTGAAGACAAATGTCTGTTAGCATCAGGTGAGTACAACATAATTCCATTTACATAAACAAAAGTGACTGTAGATAGGACCAGAAAAGGGATTTTTAAAAATGCTTCTCTCCAGTGGAGAGAACTAATACAGGAACTATTTTTCTTAGTTCTGAATTTCTTTCTTTTTCTTTTTTTTATTGGAAATTTTTAATGTACACCTTAATGTGATTCATTCTGACATGGTTTTCATTGTGACATTTCCATATATGCATTTTGTTGTACATTATTCATATAGGTTCCCCCTTACCCTCTTGTATACTTCCCCCCCATCCCATCCCCCCATCAAAGACTTCTCTCCCATTTACTTGTCTTTTTATGGTAATATTTTTCTATATATCCTTGGGTTCCAGTTCTGCTTAAGATAGAAACTTTTCCTGTAGTTAACTTTGTCTTTATCTTGTCAGAACTATTACATGCATTTTCTAGGCCATCTATAATAATACCATTCTTAGCTTTTTTTTTTCTTTTATTATGATCCGATCTTTGTATAGGATTTTTCCCTTCTTGTAATTTTGATTCAGCTCCCACATATGAGTGAGAACATGTGGTGTTTCTCTTTCTGAGCTTGTGTTCATTCACTTAAAATAATTATCTCCAATTCCATCCATTTTGCTGCTAATGGCATTATTTCATTTTTTTGATTGCTGAGTAGTATTCCATTGTGTATATGTACCATAGGTTTTTTTATCCATTCTTCTGTTGAAGGGCACTTTGGTTGATTCCATATCCTTGCTATTATTGTGAACAGTGCTGCACTGAACATGAAGATGCAGGTGTCTCTGTGGTATGATGACATATCTCCCTTTGGGTAAATTCCCAGTAGTGTTATAGCTGGGTCATATGGTAGATCTACTTTCAGTTTTTAAAGACACCTCCATATTGATTTCCACAGTGGTTGGACCAATTTATAGCTCCACCAACAATGTAAGAGTGTTCCCTTTTCTCCACAACCTTGCCAGCATCTGTTGTTATTTGTTTTATTGATCTTGGCCATTCTTACTGGTGTAAGGTGAAATTCAGAGTTGTTTTAACTTGCATTTCCCTAATGGCTAGGGATATTGAGCATTTTTTCATGTGTCTCATGGCTTTGTGGACCTCTTCGTCTGAGAACTGTCTACTCAGTTCCTTTGCCCATTTGTGTATTGGGTTATTTGTGTTTTTGGGGAGTTTTTTCTTGAGTTCTTTATAAATTCTGGTAATTAGACCTTTGTCTGATGTATAGGATGCAAAGATTTTTTCCCATTCAGTGGGGTTTCCTTGACTCTGTTAATTATTTCTTTTGCTATACAGAAGCTTTTTAATTTCATGTAATCCCATTTATCTATTCTTGTTGCAATTTTGTGAGCAATTGGAGATGATATGATCCTATACCTGAAAGACCCCAAAACCTCAACCAGGAAACTTCTACAACTAATTAACTCCTTCAGCAAAGTGGCAGGTTATAGAATCAACACATAAAAATCAATAACTTTTCTGTATACCAATTGCAAACAGGAAGAGAAGGAAATTTCAGGAAAACTACCATTCATGATAGCCCACCAGAAAATTAAATACCTTGGAATCAATCTAACCAAAGACCTTTCAGATCTCTACAAGGAAAATTTCAAAACATTAAAGAAAGAAATAGCAGAGGACACTGAAAAATGGAAAGACCTCCCCTGCTCCTGGATAGGGAGAATTAATATTGTAAAAATGGCTATCCTGCCAAAAGCAATCTATAGATTTAATGCAATACCCATTAAAATTCCACTGACTGACTTCACAGAAATAGAAAAAATGATCCAAATATTCATATGGAACCACAAAAGACCACGTATAGCCAAAACACTTTTAAGCTGCAAATCTAATGCAGGTGGAATCACAATCCCTGACTTCAAACTATACTACAGGGCAGTGGTTGCAAAAACAGCATGGTACTGGCACAAAAATAGGTCCAAAGACATCTGGAACAGAAGACCCAGATATACCTCAACACACCTATAGCCACCTTATTTTCGACAAAAGACCAAAGCAAGTAAACTGGAAAAAGGACAGACAGCCTCTTCAATAAATGGTGCTGGGAAACAGGCACATCAGCATGCAGAAAAATGAAAGCTGACCCACGTCTCTCAATATGCATGAGAGTTAACTCAAAATGGATAAAAGATCTCACCATAAAACTAGAAACATTAAAACTTATAGACGACAAGCAATACACTCCATCATATAGGCATAGGAAAATATTTCCTTAATAGGACTCTAATTGCTCAAGAAATTGCAACAAGAATAGATAAATGGGATTATATGAAATTAAAAAGCTTCTGTACAGCAAATGAATTTCTTTTTTTCTAAATGCCTTTTTTGCCCCTTAGCCTACCCCTAAAATTTTTTGTAATGAATCTGTAATACATCTGAACTCCTCTTAAATATACTAAAAAATATTATTTTAAAATTTAAAATTTAAAAACATCATACTATCCACACCTTTTTTTTTTTTAAAGTAAACAATAAAAGGCAATCATGTAAGAGCAAACCCTAGGGATTCAGCTGAGGTTGTGTGCTGTCTCATGCAGCCTCCAAAGACATGGAGTTTCCTGCAGCCTCCAAGGACATGGAGTTTCCTGCACCCATGTGAGCCACCAGACCCAGATGCCCTCTGAGATTTCAGCCGCATCACCTGGGAGCCAGCCCTCTGACTTTGAAGACTGTGTCCTGACTGCTATCTTCCCAAACCAGAGGGTTGGACAGTACAAAACAGATTCCAAGCTAGTCCTCAGTGTCTAGGGGCTAACATGAAAGCACAAACCCACCTAGGGAGCAAGGTGACATAGATGCTTGGCCCCACCACCAGCAGGAAGACGCAGATAGAGGAAATGGAAACGGGAGGCGTGAGAAAGAAAATTGAAGTGCAGCACAATTGCTCTGCTCTGTTGTTGTTTTCCGGTGCCATTGAGTTGGGTCTGACTTACAGTGACCCAATGTACAACAGACAACATACTCCCAAACACTGTGCCATGCCTGGCACTATGTCAGTGCCTCTATGCTATTCATAGGGTTTTCTATGGCTGATTGTTTAGGGATTGTCTCCGGAGTGGGCTGCCAGGTCCTTCTCTCATTTTTGCAGTGCTGGGAATCGAACCCAGGGCCTCAGAGAATACAGAGTGACACTTTACCAACTGAGCTTAACCCCGGCTCCTCACTCTGCTCTCGACCATGTCTAACAACTGGACACTTACACATATGCTGTGATTGAAGTGGGCTAGAATTCTAGTGTGGTGTATCCTAAGTGTCACCTGTAGTCACTTCTGAGCCTATACCTGGGATTCAAAGGAATGAGGGAGACCAAGAACAAGGGAAGATAGTTCTGCAACCACAGCAGGATTGGTCCACATTCACTCACCAAATCTCTGGGCTTTGCTCAAACCCAACCAGACCTGGCTCTCCCCACCAAGCTCTTGTCTTGCCCCCAGCCTGGTGTCAGTGGCAAAGAGCAAGTAGTGCCTTCAGGGAGATGAGAGAAGTGTCTCGAGTCCAATCAGACTCCAATCCTAGTTGTGCAAACTTGGACAAGATATTTCGCCTCTCCCTGCCTCAATTTCTTCACCTGTAAAATGGGAATAAGGCTGTTAAGGTACTAAATGAGCTGGTTGGTGCAAAATTAGACAGACATGAGGGAAGAAGCTGGACAAGTAGGAACTGTCTGCAAACGCACCTGCAACAGCCACCCAGGAAGCTTCCCCCTCCTCCTCACCTTAAACTGTGAGCACAGAAATTAACCAAGAGCTGGGAGGCCACGGGTAGGGACTGTCAGATTCACTCTCCTGAACTGAGGTTTTAATGGAGGTGGATCACCGGAGTTGGCACTGGCCAGAAAAAGAAATGTTTCTTTGAAAATTAGACTCAGCTAACTTCACCTGCTCATGGCCAGACCACCTGGGGCTGGGGATGTGAGCTCTGACTTCGGAGAAGAACAAATGATGCCCCAGGGGCCGGAGGGGAAAAGTACAGTGAAACCAATGGAGCCACACAGCAACCTGCAGCAGGCTGTGTTGGCGATGTGAGCTCAGAGAACAGAGTAGAAGGAAGAAAGAAATTGCAGCGGGAGGCAGAACTGAAGTTGATTCTCTGCCTTGGAGTAACGGCGACTTTGATTTTCCTATTTTTGAAGAGGCTCTTTGCTGCCCCTCTTTGGGGAGTGAGCACACTGCCGGGGAACAGCTCGTGAGGCGGGAGGTGAGTGGAGAATGAATTCTTTCCAGTGAAAATCGCTGACCCATCAAAGGGCTTCATTAGTTCCACACAGGCCAGGGACACAGAGGGGGCTCCTCAGTGGGAGGAGGATTTCCTGGCTGCTTATATGGACGGTGGATTCTGGTTTAATGCCTATTAAAACTTTCCTGAGGGGAAAAAATGGAGTGGGTGAAAATGAGAATGACTCGAGGTCATATTTATCTATCCACATTGCCTAGAAAGGAAAGCTTATTCTATACAAAGCACACCTGGCTATTGAAAATGCTCTATGATAAAATGCAGCCAACTCCCTCAAGTCTTTGTACTCTGTTTTCTGTAATCTAAAATGTTTGTCTTAGCATACTATCTCGGGGAAAGGATGTGTTCATGAAGCTAAGTAATGACCTGTTCCAAGGTATTTTGCAAATTTGCATTTTGGTAATAATGCATCAGTGAAATCAAGCATATAATGCAAATAGTGCAATTAATAATAGTGATAATAGTGCATTATTCAATGAGTTCAAAACTTTTCTTGCAGATGGAGAAACTGAGACCACAGAGGTAAAAGAATTTACCCAGGGTCACAAAACTTGCTGCTGGATAATCCAGGACTGGAACTCAGGGCTTTGTGTAAATATTTATGGATTTAGTTATGAATTTATTAATTTTCAAATAACGAATCTTCATCTTAGAGTATTATACGTCTATATTTTAGTCAAATATCACTGCATGGTTTGACACAGAAATCAGTGGTCTCCAGCTCTGAATGCAACACCTAGGAGCACCCACTTCCCAGTCTGTCACACATTCCCCCTGACATGTGTTCCTATATTTTTAAACAATGTGCTGATACTGGGCTTCCCATTTTAACAATTTTAGGCATGATCTGTTGACTTTTCTAATTTTCAAAATATGGACATCATGCTTCTCTGACTTTGCCTTCCCTGTCCTACCTATATTTAGTTTAAAACATCTGGTTAAATCAATAATCAACAAAGAAATTATTTCAATTATAAACTTCTCTGCTGAGTCAAATAATTTATTAGATAGAATTTCATTTCTTTTCTTTTTCAACTTTTTCTTATTCCTGGAGTCAATAATTGCCTTGTTGTTGTTAGGTGCAGTTGAGTCATGTCCGGCTCATAGTGAGCCTTATGGCGTTTTCAATGGCTGATTGTTTTAGGACTGCCTTGGGAATGGATTGCCACGTCCTTCTTCCATTTTTGTGGTGCTAGGAATCAAACCTGGGACCTCAGAGACTGCAGAGCAGTGCTCTACCAACTGAGCTAAATCCCAGCCAATAATTGCCTTATACATATATATTTACCTAGTTGTCCATATACTATTATTAAGTCTTCCCAAACTCTCCTACAGCATGTACTGCCTCTCTCAACGCTGTTTTCCACATTCATCAGGTTTTCTATCAATTTAATAGCGTTCCTGGCTAATTCTCCCCTGGAGCTCAACCCTCTTGTTCCAGATTGTCCAGTTGCTCCCTAGGTTATGCCCAGACATCAGACTGGGAGAGCCCTTCACAGACATTCCCTCTACCTTGAATGGGATTCTCCTATTTCCTAGACCCCATGTATTTTTCTTGGATGAATTACCCATTCATTTTAGTAGAAAACTACCTGAAAAACAATGGATAGAATGTAAAATTTTGCAAAAATGGCTGTATTCTATCCTTATACTTAATTGATAGTTTGGCTGGTTATAGACTTTTCTACTTAAGGGATAGTTTAATGGGATATAGATCTTTCCTTTATTATTCTTTGAAGGCATTCCTCCTTGAACATCTATATTTCAATAGTGTATTTGGAAAGTTTGCCACTCTGACTCCTAATTTCTTCTTAAATATAATCTCATTCTAGGGTGTTTATCCCTTTGGAGGGGAATAATGTACTACTAAACGTCTACTGTTTATTTGACATATTCAGAGCTTTACATATACTTATCTTGATAGTCCTCAGGGAAAAAATTCTGGTCTAGAAATTACTGTTTCCTCTTTTAAAATAAGAGAACTGAATTTGGGAGGGTAAGGGATCTATGTGATGCATAGGGGCTGTTCCTGTAGATAATGTTGTAGTGACAACTCTAAAACTCACAAAAGCTTCTCATGCTTGTTACATGTTTCACATGAGTTGTTGGCTCTGCCTATCATAGTCACTCAGGGCCTCTGGTTGTAGAGACTCTAACTCAACATGGGTTTCTGTGGTGAGTGCAGTGGGGGAAGGGAAGATGGCAAATGAGACAGAGGATAGGCCAACTTTTGTTGCTGTTTTTTGAGAAAGGGCCTCACTGTGTAGCCCAGACTGCCCTGGAACTCACTGTGTACACCAGGCTGGCCTTGAACTTGTGTTGCTCCTCCTGCCTCAGCCTCCCAAGTACTGGAATTATAGGTGTGCTCCACCACACCTTGCTTGGATAGGCCACTTTTGACTGGGAGTACAAAGTAAAATCTAGAAATCAGGGGGACAGCTTACATCTAGAGTGTGGTAGATGGCTTCTAGAGTTATGTCTAGCAGCATCTGTACTCATGGAAGAAGAGGAAAGAAAAGAGAAAGCCCTGAAATGGATGGGGTGGATTTCAAAGAAAAAAGTGAAGATTGCCAAGACATGAGGCACACTGAGCAGGAATGTGGGCTTAGACATCTGATAGTCTTCATTCAAATCTTAGTTTTGTGAGCTAAGTCAAATTGCTCAATTACTCTGTGCCTCAGTTTTCTTGTTTGCAAAATGGGAACAGTAATATTTAACCTTGAAGATTATTATGAGAGCTAAATGTACTATGTCTATTTATAATATGAATTAAGCTCTTAGTATAGTATATGGAACACAGTAAACACTCAGTAAGAGGTAATCATACTTTATCATGCCAGCCATGACTAAAGGTCCCTGACAGCACCCCTCAATATTCTGGAAAATTTTTAAATATTTGTAAGTAATGTGCCACACACAGTGTTAGATCTTTCACTGAATGAAGAGTTCTTGCTTAAGGGGAGACTATTTAAAATGTAGTTTGACTTTTTGGAGGGAAAGAATAGCTAAACATTCACATATTTATTCTTTATTCAGTGATAGGAAAAGCTTTTCTTAGCATGATGTCCTAAAATCATGGTATGGCATGAAAATAAAGGAATGTGACTGTTCTGGGACTTGGGATACACATGATACTCAGAAAGAGTAAACAAGTCTATTCAATATACTTCCAGTATATATATATATATATATATTCATTATTTTTAGTGATGTAATGACAAATGTGATCCCCGTTCCTCCTCAAGCCTGTTACGGGGCCATGGTGCGCCCTCTGGTGGCCCATCTTTTTTTTTTAAATCAAAATACTGTTTTTTTAATTGGACATTTTTAATGTACACCTTAATGTGATTCATTCTGACATGCTTTTCATTGTGGCATTTCCATATATGCATTTTGATGCACATTATTCATATAGGTTCCCCCTTAGCCTCTTGTAGGCTTCCCCCCTACACCCTCCCCATCTAAGTCTTCTCTATCATTTACTCGGTAATATTTTTCTATATGTACTTGAGTCCCAGTTCTGTTTAAGATAGAAACTTTTCCTGTAGTGAACTTTGTTATTATCTTGTCAGAACAATCGCATGCATTTTCTAGACCATTTATATTGACACCATTCTTAGCTTTTTTTTTTTTCATTTTATTTTGATCCGACCTTTGAATAGGATGTTTCCTTCTTATAATTTTGATTCAATTCCCACATATGAGTGAGAACATGTGGTATTTCTCTTTCTGAGCTTGGGTTTGTTCACTTAAAATAATTTTCTCTAATTCCATCCATTTTGCTGCGAATGACCTTATTTCATTTTTCTTGATTGCTGAGTAGTATTCCATCGTGTATATGTACCATAGTTTTTTTTATCCATTCTTCTGTTGAAGGGCACTTTGGTTGATTCCATATCCTTGCTATTATTGTGAAAAGTGCTGCACTGAACATGAAGATGCAGGTGTCTCTGTGGTATGATGACATATCTCCCTTTGGGTAAATTCCCAGTAGTGTTATAGCTGGGTCATATGGTAGATCTATTTTCAGTTTTTAAAGACACCTCCATATTGATTTCCACAGTGGTTGGACCAATTTATAGCTCCACCAACAATGTAATAGTGTTCCTTTTTCACCGCAACCTTGCCAGCATTTGTTTTTATTTGTTTTATTGATTTTGGCCATTCTTACTGGTGTAAGGTGAAATCTCAGAGTTGTTTGAATTTGCATTTCCCTAATGGCTAAGGATCCTGAGCATTTTTTCATGTGTTTCATGGCTTTATGGACCTCTTCATTTGAGAACTGTCTACTCAGTTCCTTTGCCCATTTGTGTATTGGGTTATTTGTTTTTTTGGGAGTTTTTTCTTGAGTTCTTTATAAATTCTAGTAATTAGACCTTTATCTGATGTATAAAATGCAAAGATTTTTTTCCCATTCCGTGGGGGTTTCCTTGACTCTGTTAATTGTTTCTTTTGCTGTGCAGAAGCTTTTTAATTTCATGTGATCCCATTTATCTATTCTTGTTGCAATTTCTTGAGCAATTGGAGTCCTATTAAGGAAATACTTTCCTATGCCTATATGATGGAGTGTATTGAATCTCTTGCCTTCTATAAGTTTTAAAGTTTCTGGTTTTATGTTGAGATATTTTATCCACTTTGAGTTAACTCTCGTGTATATTGAGAGATGTGGGCCCACTTTCATTTTTCTGCATGTGGGTGACCGTGTTTCCCAGCACCATTTGTTGAAGAGGCTGTCCTTTTTCCAGTTTACTTGCTTTGCTCCTTTGTCGAAAATAAGGTGGCTATAGGTGTGTTGAGGTATATCTGGGTCTTCTGTTCCAGATGTCTTTGGACCTATTTTTGTGCCAGTACCATGCTGTTTTTGCAACCACTGCCCTGTAGTATAGTTTGAAGTCAGGGATTGTGATTCCACCTGCATTAGATTTGCAGCTTAAAAGTGTTTTGGCTATACGTGGTCTTTTGTGGTTCCATATGAATATTTGGATCATTTTTTCTATTTCTATGAAGTCAGTCAGTGGAATTTTAATGGGTATTGCATTAAATCTATAGATTGCTTTTGGCAGGATAGCCATTTTTACAATATTAATTCTCCCTATCCAGGAGCAGGGGAGGTCTTTCCATTGTTCAGTGTCCTCTGCTATTTCTTTCTTTAATGTTTTGAAATTTTCCTTGTAGAGATCTGAAAGGTCTTTGGTTAGATTGATTCCAAGGTATTTAATTTTCTGGTGGGCTATCATGAATGGTAGTTTTCCTGAAATTTCCTTCTCTTCCTGTTTGGAATTGGTGCAAAGAAAAGCTATTGATTTTTGTGTGTTAATTTTGTAGCCTGGTACTCTGCTGAAGGAGTTATTTAGATCCAGAAGTTTTCTGGTTGAGGTTTTGGGGTCTTTTAGGTACAAGATCATATCATCTGCAAATAAGGATAATTTGACCTCTTCCTTGCCAATCTGTATCCCTTTGATTTCTTTCTTTTGTCTGATTGCCTTGGCCAGGACTTCAATTACTATGTTAAATAGAATAGGAGAGGGGGGACATCCTTATCTTGTTCCAGATCTAAGAGGAAATGGTTTCAGTTTTTCTCCATTTAATATAATGTTGGCTGTAGGTTTGTCATAAATGGCTTTTATGAAATTAAGGTATTTGCCTGTTATACCTATCTTCTCCAGTGTTTTTATCATGAAAAGGTGTTGAACTTTGTCAAAGGCCTTTTCAGCATCGAAATAATTATGTGGTTTTAGTTTGCCAGTTTCTTGATATGCTGGATTACATTAATTGATTTCCATATGTTAAACCAGCCTTGCATCTGTGGTATAAATCCCATTTGGTCATGGTGGATAATCTTTTTTATATGCTGCTGGATTCTGTTTGCCAGAATTTTATTAAATATTTTTGCATCTAGATTCATAAGGGAGATGGGTCTATAATTCTCTATCTTAGCTGAATCTTTTCCTGGTTTAGGTATCAGGGTGATAGTAGCTTCATAGAATGAATTTGGGAGTGTTCCCTCCTTTTCTATTTTTTGGAATAATTTGAGGAAGACAGGTATTATATCTTCTTTAAAAGTTTGGTAAAATTTTGCTGTGAATCCATCAGAACCTAGGCTCTTCTTTGTTGGGAGACTTTTAATTACCTTTTCTATTTCCGTGTATGTAATGGGCTTGTTTAAGTCAGTTATGTCTTCTGGGGTTAGTTTTGGTAGTTCATATGTATTAATAAATTTGTCCATTTCTTCTGCATTTTCATATTTTTGGGAATACAATCTCTCATAGTAATCCCTGACAATTTTCTGTATTTCATTGGAGTTGGTGGTTATGGATCCATTGTCTTTCATAATCCGTACTATGTTGGATTTTTCCTTTTTCTTTTTGATGAGGTTAGCCAGAGGGGTGTCTATTTTATTAATCTTTTCAAAGAACCAGCTCTTAGTCTTATTAATTTTTTGAATTATCTCTTTGGATTCTAATTGAGATATTTCTCCCTTTATTTTTGTAATTTCCTTTTGGATGTTCCTTTTAGGCTTGATTTTTTGTTGGTTTTCTAGTGTCTTAAGATGCATCATTAGGTCATTTATTTGGCTCTTCTTTATTTTATTGATGAAGGCACTTCATGCGATAAACTTTCCTCTTAAAACTGCCTTTGCTGTATCCCATATGTTTTGGTATGATGGGTTTCATCATCATTTGATTGTAGGAATTTTTTAAATTCCAATTTGATTTCATGAACAATCCATGGGTCATTCAGCAGTGTATTATTCAGTCTCCATGAGTTTGTAAAGTTTCTGGAATTATTCTTGCTCTTGAGCTCCAATTTTATCCCATTGCGATCTGATAAGGGACAGGGGATAATTTCTACTTTTTTGTATTTGTTGAGGGAGTTCTTATGGACTAGTATATGATCTATCATAGAAAACCTTCCATGTCAAGCTGAAAAGAATGTGTATTCCTCATCATGTGGATGAAATATTCTGTATATATCTGTGAGATCCAACTGGTTTAGGGTGGAGATTAGATTTGACGTTTCTCTGTTGATTTTTTGTTTTGATGACCTTTCTCTTGATAAAAGTAGGGGGTTGAAGTCTCCCATAATTATTGATTCTGGTCCAATAAAGTTCTTTATATTCCATAAATTTTGTCTTATAAAGCTAGGTGCCCCTATGTTTGGGGCATAAATATTAAGGAGCGTTATTGATTCTTGATCGATTGTTCCTTGTATTAAAATGTACTGTCCTCCTTTGTCTCTTCTAATTAGTTTTGGAATGTAATTTAATCTATCTGAAATTGGTATTGCAACACCTGCTTTCTTTTGTTCCCCCCTGCTAGGTATACATTTTTCCAGCCCTAAACTCTCAGTTTATTCCAGTCTTTGTGAGTTAGATGAGTTTCTTGAATATCACATATTGCTGGTTTGTGTTTTTTCATTCCAAGTAGCCAGTCTCTGTCTCTTAATTGGTGACTTAAGACCATTTACATTAATAGTGATTATTGAGTAGCATTTATTGTTATATACCCAATCATTAACTGTTACTGATTTATGAATCATGTTTGCTTTGGTCCTTTCTTGGGTTGCACTCATTCCAGCTAAGCAGTTCTTTGTTTTCCTTTATAGGGTTGTCTTAACTCTCCTGGATGTGGTAGTTGATTTTCAATCCTCTCCAGTGCTGGTTTGGTGGTTGCATATCTTTTAAAACCATCAATGTCATTAAATGTCTTATACTCCTCATCTATTATCAATGATAATTTTGCTGAATATATTAGTCTTGGCTGGAGATTGTTTTTTTTTTAGGATTTGAATCACCTGTGTCCATTCCTTTCTAGCTTTCAATGTTGATATGGAGAAGTCTGCAGTAATTTTAATAGGCTTTACTTTATATGTAATAAGGGGTTTCTGTCTTGCTGCTTGCAGGATAGCTTCCCTGGCCTCTAATGACAGCATGCCAGCGATGACGTGTCTTGAGGATGATCTACTTAAGTCAGCCTTCAAAGGAGTCCTGAATGTCTCAGCGGTGTATATATCCATTTCCTGTACTATCTTTAGGAAGTTTTCCTTCAGGGTATCCTTTACTAGATTTTGAAGGCCTCCAGTGGATCTTTCTTCTCCTTTTGGGATGTCCTGAATTCTTAAGTTTCATTTTTTCATTCTATCTGAGTTCTCCTGGAAATCTTTTTTTAATACCTTTATCATTGATTCCATTTTTGACTGTTTGTATTTAAGTTCATTTATGGCATCTTCAGAATCAGGAATCCTCAGCCCAGATTCATCCAATCTCGATGAAAAGGATTCTTTAGCCGAGTTCAATTCAGTTAACTTGGATTGAGTTTCAAGGACAGTTGCTTGGTTTTCCCTTATCATTTCTAACTGGGATGACAGAACGGATTCCAAGCGAGATACCTTCTTTTCAAGGATTTCCAGGGTGCTTGTAGTATTCGTTTTAATTTCCCTAGCATGTTTATAACCATGACTCTGAATTCCGAATCAGAGATCTCTAAGAATTGAGAGTCCTTGGAGTTATTTGTTGGGGGGATTTGCTCTATTGGGCCTTCAGATCCATCCTGCCCCTTTGTGTTTTTTGAAGGTTTACTTTGTTTGCCCATAATATGTTCTAGGAAGTAGAATTCATCTCTCCTTAGTGTGCAGAACTTCTCCCTCTGTTATTCCTTTGAGATTGTGTGGTGCTGAATCTCTGGTGCTTATTTGAGTTTATAAACTGGGTATATTCTCGGCTTTTTGATCTGTGTGGTTCTCTCTTTAATCCACCAGACCAACTCCAAAGAGGCTAAGGGGTAGGGAAGCGATAGATCTTGTTTCTCCTCTGTAGGGTCAGAAAGGGTCTGGTGACAGAAGAGGGGGAAAGAGGAGGTAGAGGACAGAGGCTACTAGAAATAACTGTCAAGATTAAAATTAAGGTTAAGACTTAAGGGTAAAATACTTAATACAAAGACACATATATAGCTTAAGAAAAAGAGAAGGACTTAGAAAGAGGGAAGAGAGTAAAACAAGACAGGAAGAAAATAGAAATAAAAAAAAAACCTCACCCATACACACTTCCACCCACATATAAAATCGCTTGTAGTCAGGTGCAGTGGTGTACGCCTGCAATCCCAGTGGCTTGAGGGGGTGGAGGCAGGAGGTCCGCAAGCCCGAGATCTCAGGCAACCTGCACAACTCAGGGAGACCCTGTCTCAAAAAGTAAAAATTATGGGCTGGGGGCACAGCGCGACAGTCCAACACCTACAAAGCAAACAGGCGCAAGACCCTGGTTTCAAAATCCCGTACGAAAGAAGAAAAACAAACAAACAAAACCCCCAAAACAAAAACAAGACAAAACAAAACAAAAAAGAAACCATGCATACACGCTCACACACACATATAAAAACACTTGTAGTCAGGTGTGGTGGTGCACACCTGCAATCCTAGCAGCTTGGGGGGCAGAGGCAGGAGGACCACAAGCCCGAGATCAGAGGCAGTTTGCGCAACCCAGCAAGCCCCTGTCTCAAAAAGCAAAGAATATGGGCTGGGGGCGCAGCATGGCAGTCCAGCACCTACAAAGCAAGCAGGCACAAGACCCTGAATTCAAATCCCCATACAAAAAGAAACAGAAAAAAAAAAAAAAAAACTTGTATGTTCTTGCAGGTGGAATCTGCACTGTGGACACCCAGTTCCACCAGGTGAAGTTCATATTGCAGGAAGCAGTGCCCCCTCCAGAACTCAGGATGGCAGTGTTTTCACACAATCTGCAGGAGCAGTCTGTTTTAGTCTATAGAGATTTTGCTGATTATGTAGAAAATAGCAGATTACCCTACAATGTCCTGGGTTTAAGTGGGACACTGAATGACCAAAGAGATGGTGCCACGAAATATTCTGTGTCTATTGTATTGTTTGAGAGGGAGTGGAACCTCTGGGGTCCTCCCTGGAGTTCTCCCTGTCCCACGTAGTTCGGGTGCCAATTCCCTAAATCAGAGATTTCCAGCCCAAAGCCTATAGCATGGAGGGAATATGGCTGCTCTCGTGGATTTTTTTATTGCAGGGCTTTCCGCCCACTTGGGAGACCACTTGGGAGGACCAAATCCTCTTGTGGGTGGGATATATCCAACCCCTCTGGAGGGAATCTGTAGCAGGTCTGTCCATGCGTGGCAATTGCACTTGAAACTGCTCTTATTGTGTCTAATTATCCCGCAAGTCTCTGCCAAAAAGGAGCACTCTGTCCACGTGGGGCTCAGCCACCTCTGCAGACCTCACCTTTCTCCACAGTGCAGTGGGATGACTTAGGATCCCCTCTGGTGTGTCTGGGATCCAGGTGTATGTGTGCCTGTATGTCTGTGGAAATTGCGTCTGCACCTCTGTCCCGCCACAACAGGAGGGAGGGAGCCACATTTTAGCTCTGGATGCGTACCGCTGGCACCGGTTTCCCAGTTCCCTCTGCGATTACTCCCCGTACCCTGGTGTATCTACTCTCGTGGATCTGATCCCTATTTTCTTGCGTGAGGGACCTACAACAGCCCAGCATCTCAGGGTGCGGGACTTATGTCACTAAAGATGGTGATTCCATGTGCCACCCCAAACTGACTCACCTGAAACTTGTAGTTTGTGTCTCGTGGGCAAGGTGACAGTGTGATGTCAAGGTTGCACTCTGTGTTGGGTCCAGCTCCCGTGGGTGTGTGTGCGAAGTCCCCTCTGAGTCTCCAGGATTCTATCCCGCCGTCTGTGTGATGGCGAAATGGCGGAATGGCGGTCCTGCTACTGACCTCTGTGTAGCTCCTCCGAAGCCAAATGCTCGATTTCAGTGTTCATCCAGTTTCATCCTCTATCTCCCAATCTAAACTATCACTGTTTCTATCTATTCAATGTGAGTTCTAAACCCCCAATCGAGACTTCCCTTTATTCTGGGACAGAAGGCACGTGTTATCTGTCCACCATCTTTCCGGAAGTCCCCCGGTGGCCCATCTTCTAAAATGGCTTCTGCAGCCCAGAAGAGCAAACGGTTTAAGGAACTACAGCCTGGGTGGGTTCTTGTCTCAGCTAAAAGGAGGAGCTAAAGTTTGGAGGGCAACTTTCTACAGCTCCTGAAAATGACTAAGTCGTTGTTGCTTCCATGATTTTTAAAGGATTATTACCTTGCACGCCTGCAGCCGTAGCACTGTGGCATCTGATCCCGTCAGATCTCGGAAGCTAAGCAGGGTCAGGCCTGGTTAGTCCTTGGATGGGAGACCACCTGGGAATACCAGGTACTGTAGGCTTGGGAGAAGGACCCGGCAAGCCACTCCTGAAAGACAATCAGCCATTGAAAACACTACAAATAGCAGAGAAGCACTGATGATAGTGTTTCACCTGTGGTATGTAGAGTCACTATGAGTCAGATACTGACTCGATGGCACTTAACAACAACAAATTACCTTGCATGGTCATATTGCCCAGTTGTACATGTGTTTTCAAGAACATATTTCAAACATATGTGGCCACCTTGATCTGTCTGGCTTGACATGAGACCAGTAAATAAGAGGTGGCCCCTTGGTGCATGGTGGAAAATGTTTCTGGTGAAGTGGACCAACTCTAAGCTGCGGGGACTTGTAACACTACTTTAGGGAGTTTAGAATGATTGCTTTCACTAGATGATCCTTAGAGCCACAGAGAGCCACCAAAGGATTTTGTGGAGGACAGGATTGAGGAGGACCTGGTAAGATTTTTGGCTTGGACAAGCAGGTAGATGGTGGCGGCATTCACAAAGTTGGGATTCTGGAGGAGACAAAGGTATGAGGGAGTCAGTGAAGAGCCAAGTCCAGGATTCGCTCATTTAGAGGAGCCTATGGTGCTTCCACCTACAGCGGTAGCACTGTGGCTTTCGATCCCATCAGACCTCAGAAGCTAAGCAGGGTCCAGCCTGCTTAGTCCTTGGTTGGGAGACCACCTGGGAACACCAGATACTGTAGACTTGGGAGAAGGACCTGGCAGCCCACTCCCAAAAAATGAATCCACCATTGAAAACCCTATGAATAGAAGAGAAGCACTGACAATAGAGTTTCACCAGCACCTAACAACAACAGCATGGCACCTTCAAGAGGAGACACCAAGTTATCAGCTCTCTGACTCTCAACCTGGGGCTCTTTCTGCTGCAGCATAGCTATCTTGTCCTCCAGCCATATCTCATTTTCAGATGATAGAGAGGGGTGCTGTCAGGGACCTTTAGTCATGGCTGGCATATATTGGCCAAAAGGGTTCGCCTGGGGTATCTCTTGTGGTGTTAGATGACGAATAAGAAGAGGACGGAAATCACTTACAATATTCCCTTTTCCAAAAACATCCATTCACAATACTAACACAATTGAGTCAGGCAAAGTTCATCAATAGATGCTAAACCAGCCTATTTGTAAGCTAGGTATTTATCCAGTCTAAAACTATCTACCTGATGGTCATTTACTTCAACAAAGGGAATAAGCTTTGAAGTGAAGAAATCAAGGGACACCACTAATATCTCCTCATAGAGTATTTATTAGAAAGATGGAAAGATTCCCCTGAAGGGGAAGGAAGAATCACATGAATACCAGCTCAACCACATGATCAGTTCATGTCCAGACTGGTATGCTGAAATCAGGTGGCTTCTAATGTGATGCATTGAAAAGGGCACAGCGTGTACATACCTACAATCTCCTCAAAAGAAAATGCCAATCAAACCTCAATCGAAGGACGTACTAGAGAACTACTAGTCTGTGTCCTTCAAAAATACCAGTATCACAGAAGATAAGACTGGAAGAACTATTCTGGAGAGATTGGTTGACTAGCTGCTTAGGACGCTGTAGGGGAGATTAAAGCAACAAATAAGAAAGTGGAGAGAGCTGGAATGGGTGCCTTCCATAACCTATTTCAGTGCTGATTCCCTGACTTCTGGTACATGCTGACCTGGGCAGGCAGAAGATCACAGGGCTGCCTTATGAACAGGAGGATCCATGTAGCTCCTGCACACTGCAGCAGGAGTAGCTTGTGCTCAGAAAAGAAATACTGGAGGGGTTGTAGGTAAAAGTATATAGGTGCTTGATGTGATCTTTTTTACACTCTCTGGGAGATGTAAATATCATGTAAGTGTTATATATATATATATATATATATATATATATATATACACATGTATTCATGTTGGTGTTGTTGTTAGGTGCCATCGAGTTGTGTCTGTCTCATAGTGACCCTCATAGGGTTTGCAATGGCTGATTGTTTCAGGATTGCCTCGGGAGTGGATTGCCACGTCCTTCTCCCATTTTTGCAGTGCTGGGAATTGAACCTGGGACCTTAGAGACTACAGAGATCTCTCTCCCAACTGAGCTAAATCCCAGCCCATATATATTCATACGATGGGCTTAAACATAAAAAAGAACACATGTGTGGCACAGTGTTGGGTAGTGTTTTGTTCTATTGTACATATGGTCTCTATGAATTGGACCCAACTCGATGGTACCAAACACCACCACCACCAACAACAACAACATATATTCATTATCCAACCTATACATCTATCTAACCTATGTGTAAGCAGAGGAGCTTATAAATACCGAGGATATATCCAGTGTGGTTTGTTTTTTCATTCATTTTTTTGTGTTGGGAATTCAACCTTATCCTTGGAAAGTAGGTACTTTTACCACTGATCCACACCCCCAACCCCTCCAGTATTTCTTTTTTGAGGTCAAATATTTTAATATTATCTTTCTTAGTGACTAAATCCCATCTTGATGAAATGTCAAAACAGGAAACAAGTGAAGGCATAACTTCTTGCCCAGCTAGGCTATTAAGAATGTGTAGTATTTGCTATAAACTTAAAACTTGCAATGTTTAAAGAGGAATTCATTTCCTTTTAATCCAGATACCAAAGTTGAAAGATTCCAATGCCCAAAGAGCAGCTGGAATGAGAATTGGTGCCAGCAACCTGTCCTGTCTTCTAGCTACATGGCTACTCCACCAGCTGCGCCTGCTGCAGGGTCCAGGAGCTACATGGACGCTTCTGTTCACAAGGCAGCCCTGTGATCTTCTCCCTGCCCAGGTGAGCGTGTGCTGGAAGTCATGGAATCCATGCTGAAATAGATCATGGAAGGCATCCATTCCAATTCTCTCCACTTTCTTATCTGTGGTTTTAATCTTCTCTATACCTTCCTAAGCAGCTAGTCAACCAACTTTTGCTTTAACACAGCCAGTAGCGAAAACTAGTCAGCTGGCTGATCTTTTTTTGAACAAGCATAGAACAAAATGTTTATTTCCATTGAAGCATCTAATACATTTTTTAATAGAAAAATATCAAGTCAAGTCATGTACAGTGGCAATTCCTGACGTTCCAGCTACTTAGGAGAATGAGGTGGAAAGATCACTCGAGTGCAGGAGTTAGAGGTCACTCTAGGCAACATAGTGGGATCCATCTTAAAAAAAAAAAAAAAAGAGTCGGGCTGAGCATGTGGCACTCACTTGTAATCCCAGCGACTTGGGAGGTGGAGGCAGGAGAACCTCACGTTCAGGGCCAGAGGCAGCCTGTATAATTTATTGGGACCCTGTCTCAAGATAACAAAAAAAAGGGTGGTGGTGGGGTACAGCTCTGTGGTAGAGAGCTCGCAAAGCATGCATGAGGCCCTGAGTTGACTTCTCTGTACTGAAAAAAAAAAAAAAATCAAATCAGGTTAAGTAAAAGCGTAGAATACTTCAGTTACTTATAGTCAGTAAGTAAGGTCATACATTCAGATCCTTCACAGGACATCTTTATATAACATCATTTGTTGTTGTTAGGTGCCATCGAGTCAGAATCCAACTCATAACAACCCTAGGTACAATAGGCGAAACACTTTGTCAGTGCTTCTCTGCTATTCATAGGGTTTTCAATGGCGGATTGATTTTTGGGAGTGGGTTGCCAGGTCCTTCTCCCAATAACATCATTCAGAAGCCCAGAAATTTACATTTGAAGGGCCCATTTTGTTTACTGCCTTCTGAGATATGCCAATTTTATGGCTATATTTTTGAAAATAAACAATAGAGCAGGGTTATAGGGGCACATAAAGTAGGTTTATATATATATAGCAGCAGACCATGTGTTTGCATAAAGAACACAAGAAGATAAATTTCAAGGATATCCCTATGGAGTATGATTGGGCAAGGGGAAAAATGAGGTATCTACTTTCTACCTTACACATTTTATAAATGTTTATTTATTTTTTTTACAAAGAATTTATGCTATTCTTAGCACTTTAAAACTTTCTCTGAAAAGTTTAGAAAAGAAGTCATACACATTGAGCTGAAATCAGATTGTCTACACTTTGGATAGCCCAGAGCCCCTTCTTTCCCATGGCAGCAAGTCAGCTACCTGCTACCAACCCTTCAGTTCCCTCTGCTTCTCTTGTCTTAGTTTAATGTTCCCATTTCCTTCACCTGTTTCTTAGTTGGCAAGGTTTCGGGTCTCCTTGACGTCCTGCCACTCCCCACTGAACCTTAGCACACCGAGTAAGTCTAGAGAAAATCCATCAGGAAGCACAAGTTACTAAGCCCATAGTTCATGGCACTCATGGAGCGACTTGGCTTAGGTTTGGGGGTCTCAGGTGCTCTACTAAAGGACTACATAGGCAATGGACAAAAACAGGTCTGCAAGATGCCCATTTGGTTACCAGAATGCTACAGTGAGCTCTCACAGCACTGCGGGGAAGGTTGGCAAAATTTGGATATGGTTGTGTTCAGTAATAAATTCAAATTGGCATTAGATCTCTGGGCAAACCTGGCTGACTGAGCAATGCCAACACAGAACAGAACAGCAAGAGTGTCTCATGATATCCTAATTGGGCTTATCTAGTATAAACCGTAGGTCATAGCTTGAAGATTCCAGTTCTGTTTATTTATCTCTATGGTGATTATATGTCCTTACTTACAAAGTTGAGCCTTGATTTAATGCCAATTATCCTTGCATAGTTATTAATAATGCCACTTATACTCTTAAAAGTGTCCTAGTTTATATGAGATAGTCACTGTACTTACCATGCACCCAATAATAAAACCTCCTTCCCAAGTTTTCTTAACATTTTAAAAAGAATTTATCACTACCTTCAGCAAAATGTAAAGCACTTCTGAACATATCAGCTCCATAGATGCCAAATTTCAGATGAGGCAGCTGCTAAAGCAGTTTTTTCCTCTCTGAAATTGCCTAGCCATCTTTGAAATGACCCCCAACCCCATCGTGGGAAGTCAGGAATTTATTTCTTGAGACAACAGCTAATTCCAACTATGTCCTAAGGCTAAAAGAGTAGCTATGGCATCTTTATCTTTTCCATCCCACCTATCCCCTGAAAAATCCCATCCCCACCTCTCTCACTCAGGAAGATTTATTCCCGGTGCCTAGGGAAATAAATAATATCCAGACAAGAGCTGTATATTACATCAGCAATAACCTAAATGAGAGCACACAGCGAAGTAATCAAGAGTGTCAGCTCTACCACTCACCAGCTCTGTGACTTAGAAAACTTTCTCAGCCACGTTGTGCCCCCGTTTCCCTATCTGTAAAATGGGAATGATAGTGGGCCCTACCTTGAATAACTATCTCGATGTTTAAGTGAGTTATTTTAAAACAGAAGTGTTTTAAAATAACTATCACAATGTTTAAATGAGTTATTTTAAAACAGTATTGTTTTAAAAACAAGGGGAAATGAGGTAATTTGACCATGATTCCATGGCTTCTGACTAGAATGGACAGAGGAAAGAAAATAAATGAGGCATTTGAGTGGATTAACTTGGCAAATTTCAGAATTAAACTGAGTTCTGTTTAGGAAACATAACCAAAGAATAGAGTTCTATCATCTGAGGCCCCCCACCCATTACAAACACAGAGGATATTGTACTTTCAGAGATTAATGCTCTGGATGCTGACTCATCCTCCATTTCTTCCTTGTTAAGAAAGGCTTAAATAAACCAACCTCATGAGCACCAGGACACAGGAGCAAATTGTTTGCTGCACTGAATCCTGTTCAAAAGTAAAATGACAGAGGGAGACAATACCATTCCAAGCTATTATGATTCTCTTCCTTCCATGGGGTCCCAAGGATTTTCTTTGGGGCACACAATTGGACTATATTTCTCTATGATTATTTTCCTATAATGTATCATATTTTTGAAATTTTATTATTTAATTTTAATTTTATTTTATTTTTGCATACTGCAGATTAGCTATGTGGAGGAGCCAGAATTCTTACTATGCTGGATATGCCAACAACATACAAATTAGCCTTGAACTGAGTCTTTTCTAATTCCAAGCTCTTCCCTCAGTTTCTTTAGCTTTCCTTCTGATCTAATTCAAATTCCTCAGAGTGTGATCACCTTGACCTAAGATTGTGTGAGTCTGAATGCCCTATATAGGCTGTTGATTCTGATAAAGAGCAAAGGATACTGACTCTGGTGCTTATTGGTGGGAGACTCTGGAAAAACATCTTTTCCCAAGCACATTTCTTTATTCACCTCAGCGTTGATTAAGACCTCCCATTCTCATATATGCAGTCATTAGGAGTATCAAATGATAATGGTAAAAGGTCTTTTCAAACATGAATCCTGGAGTTGCAAACTCAAATGTCTGCAGTGGTCAAGCACGTAACATCAATGTGTGATTTGAGGCAAGCATAACACAAGAGAGAGTGGTGTGACTGTGCCAAAGTGAGGAGTGTGTGTCCAGCCTGAAGATATTCATGTTCAAGTGTTGAAAACAGTGATACTCGTGAAACAATATGGTGCAGGGTCAGAAAATCATCAGATTTGACTAATAGTCCTAATGGCAATCATCCATTGGCAAAGCAGTAGTCAGGTGGCCAAAAGTGAGGTTTCTGTCTCCAGCTAATTGAACTTCAGGGACTTAAAATGCTAGAGTTCCTTTATCCTGAGAGATCACCTGTTAGTTCCTATCAGCCAGACATGTGGACCAGCCCTGGCCCCTAGGCCTTCTGAGAACCAATTCTTCACCTTTACCTCTAATTCTGTCAAGGAAAAATTATTACACAGATGGCCCCAATCAGTAGCTCCCATATTCATGCTGTTACAGAGTCCCATAGAGAGCTGAAGTCTAAAACCTTACCCCTTGTATCAGACACTGCCTGACTTGCTTTGGCCAATAGAATGGGTGTGGGTGTGGGTGTGGGTGTGTGATGGTGAGCCAGCCAAGAGCCTCCATATCAAGAATCCTAGTGTGCCCTGCTTCCACTGTCTCTCAGAACCTTAACTCCATCATAAGAGCAACAGTGGCCTTGGGCTGGGGACATGGCTCAGTGGTAGAGCACTTGCTTAGCATGTTTGAGGCCCTGGGATTGATTATCAGCACTGGAAAAAAAAAAAGACTTGCTTACAGTCCTGGAAGATGACAACATTTAGAGAACTCAGGGGCCTCAGTCAACTCTTAGATGCAGAACCATCTAGTGGGCAACGCCTGCAGCCATAGCCCTGTGGAATCCGATCCCGTCAGATCTTGGAAGCTAAGCAGGGTCGGGCCTTGGATGGGAGACCACCTGGGAACACCAGATACTGTAGGCTTGGGAGAAGGACCTGGAAACCCCCTCCCAAAAATCAATCTGCCATTGAAAACCCTATGAATAGCAGAGAAGCACTGACAATAGTGTTTCCCCTGTTGTACAGAGGGTCGCTATGAGTCGGATACTGACTCGACGGCACATAACAACAATCTAGTGGGCACATAGGTGTCCTCAGATACATGGGAAAGACTAGCCTGCTTATTGAGCTAAATGAGTTGATTATTTAAGCCATCAATATTTTTAAATTTGGAGTTGTTTTCTATGCAGCAGTAACTGATACTTCTATGAACTTCCACATCTGTCCAATAAATCCCTTTTCTTGTGAATTCTTGTGACGGCAAACAAAAAAGACTTGACTCAAAATGGATCAGAGACCTCAACGTAAAACCAGAAACCTTAAAACCACTAGAAGAAAAGATTGGGAACACACTCCAACACACAGGCACAGGCAAGTACATTCTTAACAAGTCTCCAATAGCCTTGGAAACTGCTCTAAGAATCAACAAATGGGATTACATAAAACTCAAAAGCTTCTGTACAGCAAAACAACACAACAAAGGGAGGAACCCACAGGATAGGAGAAAATCTTTGCATTCTTCACTGCTAACAGAAGACTAATTTCTATAATATACAAAAAACTTAATAAATAAAACACTAAAATTACAAATAACACAATAAATAAGTGGGCAATGGAACTAGACAGACAGTTATCCAAAGAAGGATAAATAGTCAATAAACACAGGGGAAAATTGCTGAATATCTCTATTTATTTGCTGTTGTTGTTGTTAGTTATGTGCCATTGAGTCAGGTCCAACTCATAGCAGTCCTATGTACAATAGAATGAAACTCTCCCCAGTTCTGTGCCAGGTGCACCACCTCACTTATGTTTAATTCCACTGTTGCAGACACTATGTCAGTCCATCTAGTAAAGGGTTTTCCTTTTTTTCATTGACCTGCCTAAACATGACCTCCTTCTCCAGGGATTGGTTCTTCCTTACTACATGTCCAAAACATGTAAGATGCAGTCTAGTCATCCTTGCTTCGAAGGAGCACTCTCGTTGCACTTCTTCTAGGATACATCTGTTGGTTCTTTTTGCAGATCATGGTATATTCAATATTCATCTCCAGCATCATAATTCAAAAGTATTAATTCTTCTCCTGTCTCCCTTATTCAATGTCCAGCTTTCACAACCATATGATACAACTGAAAGTACCATGGCATGAATCAGGTGCACCTTCATCTTCAATGTGACGTCTTTACTTTTCAAAACTTTAAAGAGGTTTTTTGCAACAGCTCTTCCCAATGCAATGCGTCTTTTGATTTCGTGACTGCTTCTTCCACAGTATTGATCATAGAACCAAGTAATACAAAATCATGGGCAACCTCAATCTTTTATCCATTTATCATGAAGTTGCATACTGACCCAGTTATAAGGATTTTTGTTTTGTTGTTGTTGAGGCACAATCCATACTGAAGACTATGTTCTTTGATCTTCATTAGTAAATGTTTCAAATCCTCTTCACTTTCACCAAACAAATTGTTTCAAGATTGCTTCAGGAATGGATTGCCATGTCCTTCCATTTTTGCAGTGCTAGAGACCGAACCTGGATACTCAGAGAGTGCAGAGCAGCACTCTACCAACTGAGCTCAACCCCAACCTCCCTACCTATTAGGGGAATTCAAAACAATACTGAGATTCCATCTTACTCCAGTAAGAATGGACAAGATTAACGAAACAAATAACAACAAATGTGGGTGATAATGGGAGAAAAAGGAACCCTTTTACAATATAAATTAGTTCACCCACTTTGGAAATCAATATGGAGGTACCTTAGAGAACTAAGAATAGAACTGTCATATGATCTAGCTATACCACATCTGGGATTATAACCAAAGGAAGATAAGTCATATACCACAGCTGCACTTCCACTTTTAATGCAGCACTCTTCACAATTACAAGGGTATGAAACCAACCAAGATATACATCAACAGAGGATTGGAATAAAATATAGTGATTGAAAAAATATATATGTATATGTATATATATGTATATGTATATATCAGCAGTAAAGAATGAAATTATGTCATTTGCAGCAATATGGATAGAGTTAGACAATAGCATTTTAAGTGAATTAACCTAGACTTGAAAAGAGAAATACCTTATGGTCTCACTCATAAGCAGGAACTAAATCTAACTCAATGGGAAAGAAATGATTTTACATAGATATATAAAGAGGAACAATCATACTTAACTAAGGATAGACAATATAACTGGACCTGATAGGGAGTGGGGACAGGATCAATAGATGGGAGCAGAGGCTGAGGAAGGGGGAAAAGGCATCGGAACAATGTAGAGGGGTAAGGAGGGAGAGGAAAAACACAAAATACAGGATTCAACTATATGAATATATAAAAAAAAAGAAAAAAGTCAATGAGTGTACCCACGGTTGTATAAAACTAACATTACACATTAATTCCTTTTTTCTTTTTATTTCTTCTTTTGTTCATTCTGCTCTGTAAAATATGCAAGGTGATGGATGTGTAGGCAAAACTGATTTAATAGTTGCATAATGAATATATGAAACAATACTTTGTACCCAACTAACATTTATATATCTTAAAAACTGTAATAATGCTAAAAATAATAATAATTCCCATGGCATTTATCTCACTTAATCCTTAGAAAAACTCTGCAATGCAGGGTATTGTTATTCCTCTTGGAATAAACTGAAGCTTATAGAGGCAAGTAAGTGGTGCAAGTTCCCATAGCTTAATGGCAGAGCTGAGATTCCACCCAGTTTTTCAACCTCTTACATCAGAATCCTTTACCTTGATGTTATACTGTCCCAACTCCTATAGAATTTTAAATAAAATGTGCACATCAAAAAAATTAAATCACAAAATATGGGATAAATACTTTTTAAACTGGAAAGCAATGGGTAGCCTTAATGAGTTTCTTCCAATCCTAAGTGGGTATGATGTTGAAGTCATACCTGATTTTCCCTGTCTCTTTCCACCCTAACAGGTTTCCTTAGGCTTCCAGATGAGCCTTAAAGGGATAAGAAAACATGCAATAGTTCCCAAATGAGACCATAGGGACTCTGGTATAGAACCTCATTCATGAACTTAAGAAACATTAGCATTATGGCCACAAGCACTTGCAAGGTACTTGGCAGTAGAAAGAATACAAGGCATGCATTGATTCTTGTTTTTGAGAAGGTTGTCACCTTCAGGGGTAAATACCTCAGGAAAGCACAAAATACCTTAATTAAGTTGGTAGAGCACCGATCTGCAGTCTCTGAGGTCTTGGGTTTGATTCCCAGCACTGCAAAAATGGGAGAGGGATGTGGCAATCCACTCCAGAGGCAATCCCAAAACAATCAGCCATTGGAAATCCTATGAGGGTTACTGTAAGTTGGACACGACTCAACAGCATCCAACAACAACAACAACAATAAGGATTATAACAAATTGCACAGATCACCACTATCCAATAGAGCTGTCTTTAATTATGCAGAAGTATCATATCTTTGCTGTCTAATATATTATCTAATAAATATGGCTACACTGGCCACATGTGGCTATTCAGAACTTGAAATGTGACTAGTACAATGGAGGAACAGATGTTTATATTTTAGTTAAGCATAATTAACTTAGTTAATGTTAATTACGGGCTGGGATTTAGCTCAGTGGGTAGAGCGCTGCGCTGCAGTCTCTGAGGTCCCGAGTTCAATTCCCAGCACCACAAAAATGGGAGAAGGACCTGGCAATCCACTCCCAAGGCAATCCTGAAACAGCCAGCCATTGAAAACCCTATAAGGGTCGCTATGGGTCGGATACCGACTCGACGGCACCTAACAACAACAACAACAATGTTAATTAACTGAAATTTAAGTTCAAATAGCCACAAGTGGCTACCTTATGGGACAACACAGTTCTAGGTGACCACAGAAGTCTGGTGTAGGTGGTCAGGGAAGGTCTTCCTAAGAAGACACATTTTGAGACACTTTCAAAGTAGAGTCAAGAGGGAAGATAACGCAACTGGGTTGAGAAAGGAGGGAGGAAACGGGAAACACAGGCCTCTGAGAGGGGCTGAGATTACAGATCCAAGACCTACTGCAAGGACCAGCACACAATGCAAATGACAAGGGAAATAGGGTGGGAAAGGTGGGTGCGGTGGGTCCATTTTGTGCTGCTATAAGAGAGTGCCTGAGACTGGGTACTTTATAAGAACAGAGATTTATTTCTCCCAGTTCTGGAGGCTGCAAAGTCTAAGATCAAAGGACTCACATCTGGCAAGAGCTGCCTTACAGCATCATCCCACTGGAGAAGGTAAAGAACGAGAGCACACCTGAGAGAGAAGAGAGGGCAGCAGGGGCCTGGCTCACTTGGATAACAAACCCACTAATAGAGTCCTCATGACCTAAACACCTCCCACTAGGCCCCACCTCCTAACCCTGTTGTATCAGGGATTAAGTTTCCAACATATGAACTTTGAGGGACATGTTCAAATCACAGCTGGGATGATGGAGAACTAGAGGCCTTCCCCCCGCCTAACATGGCAGATACGTGTCAGCTCCAGCCAACTCTCAGCATACAAATGCAGACCCAAGCCAGGCTCAGTGGCACACACCTATAATTCCAACGACTCAGGAGATGGAGGCAGGAGGATCTCAAGTTTGAGGCCAGAGGCAGCCTGCATAATTTAGCGAGACTTTGTCTCAAAATACAAAGTAAAAATTGGGCTAAGGGTACAGCTCAGTGGATGAGTTCTTGCAAAAAGCATGCATGTGGCCCTGGGTTCAACTCCCCAGTACCACAAAAGAAAAAAAAAAAAAAGAGAGAAGAAAAAAAGAAAGAAATGCAGACCCAATGTGGACTGGCTACATCTTCAGAAAGAAGGCAGAAACTCAGATTTTTATGCTAAGCCACCTAATATGAAATATTGACCGCAGTATTAGTGAGCGTAGGCTAAAGGCTTCTTGGTAGATGCTGTCAATGTGCTGACTCATACCCACTCTCCACACACCTCTGCGCACAAAGCCACCTACTGCGCATGCCTTTAGCTCTGCCGCAGACACTGCACACACTTGGCCTGTATGCTGGGCAGGCCGGGAATGCTGAGGAGTTACATTCTGCAGAATCATCTCTCTGTTGCTGTGGGTCTGTGCTGCCCAGTAGAGTAGAAGCCACATTTAAATTACTTAAAATGAAATAAAAATAAAATTTCAGTTCCTCACTTGCACATTTTAAGTGCTTGATAATCATATATGGCCAGGGGCTGCAGTGCTGGGTAGTGTAGCTGCACAACACTTCTATCATCCCAGGACAGTCTATTGGAGAGGCCTCTCAGGATGGTGAATGAAGAGTAAGGCTATTTGTGCTATAGGAAAGCTCACAATCTAAGAGGAAATTCTTCCTGAAGCCTCACAGTTTGGGGAATTTGGGAGATATTATTGCTATGAGATCATTTTTTTGTGTGGTGTGGGGGATCTAATCCTGGGCATTATGCATGCCAGACAAGCACTCTACCACTGGGCTATACCCCCAGCCATAGATAATTTTATAGACTAAAGAAATGTCCATAGGAAAGATGCAAAACCAACCCAAGGGTTAGGAGGTAAAAAGTAGCTTTATAGCTAAAAGAAATGGTATAAAAGGAGCTGGTCCATGATGCATACCATCCTGGAGCAAAGAAGAGTTCAAGAAATACCTCTTGAATGAACAAATACAGAGCTGTGGAAGCATGTGGGTTGATATGTAATGTGTTTACTTCTGTTTCTTTTCCAAGCCAAAACTAAAGAGACAATGGCTTAGGTAGACATAAAACGGGCACTACATGAAAGGATTGTGGAGTCTCTTAGCAATAAAGTAAAAGTGTTACAGTAAGGCATTTTGGGGATTCTTGGCAAGGGCATTTTTTTCGTGTCTGTGCTACATTTTGTCCTCATTTGTTCTAAATGGCCCTGGATGCATAATGCAGAGATTTGAAGGGAGCTGATCAGACCACTGGATTCCAGGTCCAGCTCTGATCAGCTATGATGCTGGGCAGGTCACTTAGGTCTCAGCTGTGATCCTTATCTGTAAAAGAGGAACACTGGTGCCTCCCTGATAATGTGGCAATAGCTGTGAACGAGAGTTTCCAACATGTTCACATTTGAAAAAAAGAAAAGAAGGGGCTGGGGATTTAGCTAAGCTGGTAGAGTGCTTGCTTAGCATGCACTCAGGCCCTGGCTTCAATCCCCAGCACTGGAAAGAAAAGAAAGGGGTAGGGGAGAGAGAGGGAGGGAGGAAGAAAGAAGAGGAGGAGGAGGAGGAGGAAAAAAGGAAGGAATGGAGGGAGAGATACAAAAAGAAAGAGAGGGAAGGAGGGAAAGAAAAGAAAAGGAAAAGAAGAGAAAAGAAAAGATAGAAAAGAAAAACCTTACCCTGAGTCCACTAGGAGCTGGTTATAGATTTCAGTTCCTCCAGCTCTACCAGGACCCACCTGTGCTTTAATAGACCAAATGAAAGGGTGTGGATTACAAGAAAGATCCCCTGAGCTTCAGCTTTGACCTTCCACAATTCATGGTCGGTGATAAAAGATCTGAAAGTTCCGCTTTTGCCCAAGATTGTGTCACTCCAACCTGCCAAATGCAAAACCTGCCGATGCTGTGTATCGAAGAAGCACAGTCACTTGTTTACTTAGAAGTGTGGTTTTGGGGTTTTGGATTTTGTACTGGAGGGATTTGCTGCCAGCTGGTGGGATTTGAAAGTGTCTTCCCCTGCAGGAGGCAGATTTGGAAGTCTGGCCCACTAAGACTCTTTTGGAAGCTGAAACTAATCAAAATATTTATTTTAGCCCCCAAGAGCTAGGACACAGCAGGGGATGGAGTCCAGCATTCATTTTTATGAAGGAATAATTATATCTACTGACCTGTTGTGTGCTATGTCCAGCATCTTCCCCAAGGCCACCACACCTGCTCAAACACCTGCCCTGTATGTCTTTGGCAGAGCAGTATTTAATGTCTTACCCAAGGGCACCCAGAGCCATCCGCCCTGCCTGAGGAGGACAGAGCCTTTTCCACCTTTCATTGCTCATACACTCCCTGGGAGGAAGAACTTTCCAGCTTTCACCTTCAGTGAGAGTAGCAAAGCCATGTGAATGAGAAAGAGAAAAAGAGGAGAAAAGGAGAAGCTAAAAAATAATTGAGTGTCAATTTTTGTGGGGTTTTGGGTGTCACTGGTGTTGAGAAAGATAGAATATGTAACAGTACTTCCTGAGTGCTTACAAAATCCTCAAAGAAGTGCAATATCGCAATACAGGACAAAGCCAACGTAAACATTCACTGTTTTGAATGGTGAAAACCAATAGTGGTGTCCCTTCTGAAAACCTACTGTATCCACAGACAGGCTGGATGCTTTATCTTAGGGGCATAGTTCAGTGGTAGTGTGCTTGCATAGCATGCACAAGGCTGTGGGTTCAATCCCCAATGCAGAAAAAACAATCTAAACAAATGCTTTATACTATCAAATTTTTCTTCTCCCCTCTCCATCATGGAGAGGTTAGGAGTCTTTATGAATATTTTATTATGTTTATTATTTAATATTTATTAAATATGAATGAATATTTACAGATAAGGAAGCTGGCACTCCACAAAGTTCAGTGACTTGGGAGGCAATGACAAGTGGTCTAGGAGCACATGCTGGGAAGTGGCGTGGGCTGGAGCCCCAGCTGTGACACTGACCAGCAGTATGGTTAATTTTGCTAGGCCCACACTTTGTCAGCTACCCTCCTTGTGGAGATTCACTGAGTTAGTGTGCAGAAAATGCCTGGAGCATCCCATTGAGCAGGAGACACACAGACCCAAGGCTAGCCATCTTCGTCCCCAAAGGCTGTACATGGCTTGGGGAGGGCAAGTCAGGATGGTAACTCCAGTTGGTTTATTCCACTCGTAAAGCTTCCATACGTTCAGTTTCCAGAAACTAAATGCACAGGAAATAACTGGAAGTAGAAAATGTGGACAGGGAGAATATGCAACCTGGAGGAGGACAGATTAGTCCCCTCTGTCCCTAGAACTTACCCCATGTCAATCTTTAGCCTTCCCTCCCCAGCTAAGAAGTGTGTGTGTGTGTGTGTGTGTGTGTGTGTGTGTGTGCACGCGTGTTAGTTAAATCTAGAAAAGAAACTCTGTAAGGCTTCTAGAATTCCATTTCATGATGACAAAGAGAAATTACAACGTACATATTAAATTGTTACAGGCCAAAAAAAGAATCCATGTTCTTCCTCCACGACAGCTTTTCTCACACTCTGTCCCTCACTCTCTCACCCCCTAACTCTTGACATTGGTCTTGTTCCCCAAGGACCAGCTCATATTCCACCTCCTCCCCATGATTCCGGTCTCCCTCTTTTCTGGATGCTGAAATATTTGTTTTTAGTTTAAACATTGAATTAATGTCTCTGTTTCATAGAGACTAATCTCCTGCAGTGGGATTGTGTATGTCCTTTGTACCATATATTCTTAATTCTAATCCATACCCTTTGAACAGTTTTGGAGGGTTACACAATCAGATGGGGATTAGAATCATGCATCTGATTTTGTTGCTCTCCAGAATTGTCCAAAGGGTATGGAACAGAATCGAGAACACACAGTAGCTAAGGGCTCTGTATGAATTCTTGCTGAGAATTGGACTGATGGTAGCATTTCTCAAGCACCCACCTAGAGGTGAGGGCCTAACTGAGAGTGTGGCACAAAATAAAACTTGACCCCTGCCAGGTGCTTCCAAACCTAGAGAGGACCAAGTTCTCAGTATTTTATAACTTGAAGGCATTGTGACAGAGGATAGCAACATGGGTCCAGAACCATTTAATTTCCCTTGCTTTGCTTTGCTTTGCTTATTTATTTATTTTTTGATTGATTGATTGAGCCAAGGCTAACCTCGCACCCATGATCCTCCTGTGTCAGCCTCCTAAATTCTGGGATTACAGGCATGCATGACCTCACCCTGCTGTCCCCTTACTTTTCATAACAGTAAAGTAGACATGATAGTTGTATGGACTTTATGAGGTTTTTGTCAGCTATAAATGAGTTAACATGAATAAGCCTTAGGGCAGAACCTGGCATATACTAAGAACAGAGTTAGCTACAGGTAGATTCAGAAATGAGAAAGCAACTGTTCAAATGCCAGGGTAGAAAAATAAACATCTTAGACTTTAGAGGCTCACCTGAACATATTTCAGGTATAACTAGCTGCTGTCAAATTCTTTTAAAGTATTTGAGGCTGTGTATATGGCTCACAGAACCCAACTCTTCTGCCCAGACCAGTTTCTAAGCAGCAGAGCAGGGGGAGAGAATGAGGGTTGGAGAAATGGAAAGGAGCTGTTGCTGGGTCTGGGAAGTCCCAGGTGCGGGGTGACTCTATAAGTCAAAGCCATCTAGTGTCTTCTCCTCGCTGATTCTCAGGGCTGAGTAAATTGGAGACACTTCAGGTGACAGAGCTTCAGGTAGTGAACCTGGAGGAGTTTCCTTGTGCATTCCATTATGAGGACAGCAGAGGGTCAGGGCCCTGAGCTGCAACCGAACTGTGGCTCATTCTCTGGAGTGCAGCACTGGGGCAGTGCAGGCATGATTTTCCAAGTCTGAGGCAGCTGTGAGGAAAACCTGCAGGCAGATCTGACATCACGGAGCCAGAACTCTGCCTCGCAGCATCTCACAAGGCAGCAGGCTGTCTCAGAAAGCAGTCACATCCAACTTTGGCAGAGGGGAAAGAGGTAGCTATGCAGGAAATGACCTTGGTCCACATTAGCGTGCTCTCCCACAGGAGCCCAGAAGTCCTTTGAACAGGTATTGACTTGGTTTCTAACAGTCGCTCGTCCTGTTGGCAATACTTGGAGCACCTGGCTTTTGCATTTAGAGGAGGGGAGCCACAAATAGCAACAAGGCTTCAAAGGCTACTTGTGTCTTGGGTGGTTTTGGTTGGAGGGTGGGGTTAACACCTGCCACAAGGGGCCTAGGTCAATCCTATTAATATGCATCCCTACAGCTGAGGAAGTTACAGAGCTGAGTTGCACTTGGCTGGTCTGTGACTTTGAATGTGATCATCCTCCTTGCCAGAGTGAAGATAAAAGAGAACTACCTGCAAGGACAGATTCAACAGAAGCAGGCGTTGAAATACACAAAGGAAGCTTTGCAGGCTCCACATGATGAAAGTCTCTCAGGACGGTGATAAGGTACATGTGCTAATGAGAATAATAATAAGTCAGTGAGCAATTTCCTGCATGCATACTCTGTGCCAGGGGCTATACTCAAGACCGTCAAGGGGCATTATCTCACTGTCCTTGCCTTTTTTCATGAAGTCAGTACTGTGACCTTCCTTTCACAGCAGGGGTGCCCAAGGCACTGAGAGGTTAGGTGCCTGCCTAGAGTCACACAATCAGCAAGTGTGACTGGCGATTCTAACTGCTCTTTCTCCTAAGTCAGCTGTGGCTTCACAGACACCAATACACAGGGCAGCTGCTGGGGCAGGGCGATGCACTAATGCCCAGGGGGATAGAAAGAAGCCTAAAACCAACTGTGCTTGCAATATGGTTCCAAAAAAAGCAGTGAACTATTTGTGTGGTTCCTAATTGGGTTAGAATAAAGGCCATCTCCCAAAGAAAATACTAATCCTTCCCAGAGTGGAGACCACATTTGCTTTCCTCTCCAGGGTGCTTTGCTCAAAGTTATATGCTGGGCAGGTTCTAGGCAAACTTGTCTTGATGCTGGAGGAAGGGATGAGGTAGGAAACAAACAGGTCTCAAAGCTGAAGGTCCTGAATAATGGTTCCAGCCCTACCCTACACTAGCTCAGTGCCCTTGGTTAATTGGCTCTCCTCTCTGGTGACTGCAATCACTTGGTTTTCTAGTCTTTAGAAAAGGAATAATAAAAATGAAATGTCATGTATCTCCTGGCCTACTTCACAAGGTTCAGTGCAGAGGAAATGAAGTAATTGAATAAACATGCTATGGAATGCCATAAGGAATTTCTTTAAGGAGCTTTATTTCTTGGAAGGGCTGTGGGAAATTAGGGGTGGAGGCAGACTTCCCTGAAACATGAGTGCTTGGGATGATTTCATGGGTGAAGGGGACAAAGGAAGCTATTGAGCAGGCAGGCCCAACCTGCAGCCTACAGGCTATATGTGGCCCAGGACAGCTAGCAATGCAGCCTCACACAATTCTTTAACATCCTATGTTTTTTAGTGTATATTTTCTTTGTGACTTCCCTTATTATGGGTATGTGCTAACTATATTATATAATTTAGATGCAGTCTAAGACGATTTCTCTTGACTTGATATGGTCCAAGGAAGACAAAATATTGGCACCCCTTCTATAGAGTTTTCTTGGCTCTAGGAGCCTTCTCCTCATCAATTCATGTTAAATAGTGGATCATAAGCCACCTGGCTTGGGGAATTGGAACATGGGATACAAAATTCTCTCCATCCTTAGACTTAGGGGTCTCTTTATTCAATAAAAATGGCCTTGCCACTTTTCCTCACCGTGAGCTTTGGCACCTTTCTCCTCTGCTTGGCAGTCTGTGCCTATGGAGTGACATTTCCTGGGGCAGGGTTGCCTAGTGGTCAAGACCTAGGGAGTGGAATGAAGCTCCCATGATTGTCCAGTTTCCTCAGTAGAAAAAAGGGCATGGTAATGGCACCAACTGATTTAGAAGTTTGCCAGACTGTCACTGTTGTGACAAATACCTGGGAGAAACAGTTTAAAAGGAGGAAGGATGTATTTTGGCTCATGGTTTCTGAGGTTTCAATCCGTGATCACTTGGCTTTTTGGCTCCTGGGACCCTAAGTGGTAAGACAGAGCATTGTGGTGGTGAGCATGTGGCCAAGCAAAGGGGCTCAACTCATGGCAGACAGGAGACAGAAAGATGTCAGTCAGGGGCACAGGGCAAAATAGAGCCCCAAGGACACACTCCCAGTGACTTGTTTCCTCCAGCCAGCCCCCACCTCCCTGAACAGCACCACAGTGGGAACCTAGGCTTCCACATATGAGCCAGTGGGGGACATTTCATATTTAAACCATAACGTTGTTGTTGTTGTTAGGTGCCGTCGAGTCGGTATCCAACTCATAGCGACCCTCTGTACAACAGGGGAAACACTATTGTCAGTGCTTCTCTGCTGTTCATAGGGTTTTCAATGGCAGATTGATTTTTGGGAGGGAGTTGCCAGGTCCTTCTCCCAAGCCTACAGCTTCTGGTGTTCCCAGGTGGTCTCCCATCCAGGTACTAACCAGGCCCAACCCTGCTTAGCTTCCGAGATCTGATGGGATCGGATGCCACAGGGCTACCGCTGCAGGCAACCATAACATAGGGTTATTATAATTTTTAAAATAAAATAATTCCTGCAAGGAGCTTTGCCAAATGTCTGGAAAATAAGTATACACCATTATTAGTATTAGTGTTATATATATAAAATATAATCATAATTACTAATAGTAATATGGTTCCTGGTTTTCTTCTCTCACCCTCATCCTCAGATGAGAATCAAATCACATCAAGCTCAATTTTATAGAAAGAGATCTTAAGGGGTTGGGAGAAGTTTTGTGAAATCAATGAACCAAATGTTGCCAAATATGCATGTGTGTATTTATGTGTGTGTGTGTGTAAATATATATATGAAGAAGCCAAGAGAATCATTTTAACTGCAACCAGGCTTCCCCCTAATGAACTAAATTGAAGAACAAATTAAGGCAGAGATAATCTACTTCATGGGCTGGGATTTAGCTCAGTTGGTAGAGTGCTGCGCTGCAGTCTCTGAGGACCCGAGTTCAATTCCCAGCACCGCAAAAATGGGAGAAGGGCCTGGCAATCCACTCCCAAGGCAATCCCGAAACAGCCATTGAAAACCCTATGAGGGTCGCTATGAGTCGGATACCGACTCGACGGCACCTAACAACAACAACAACAATCTACTTCATAAAATTATGAATAAATGCCATCCAAGGAATTTTATATTCTATAGCCCCTCCGTTAAGAGCATTGGAGAAAGTGAACTTTTTGTGAGACAATCACTATTATCAGCTCCTGATTGTCTTAAATGTCTAGCCTTGTGGGATCCCAAAGTCAACTTCCATGCATTCTCTGAACAAAAAAGCACACTTTGAATAATTAAAAATCTTCCAAAATTTACTGATTCACCAAAGGCTATAAGTTCTTTCCAACAAAGAAGCTGAAATGGAAGAAGGACCTACAATGGAAATGTTGTTTGCATTATCTCTTTAAACATTTTCCAGGTTTATAGGTTTGGAGAAAGTTTTTCTTTTTGGATAGAGTGAAAGGAAACAAAAGTGAGGCTAACAAGCACTTCTTAGGTTTCCATCAGCAGCGACGGAAAATCCCCACCCTAGAGACTTGCTTTCTTCCTCAAATGCCGTGCCCCTGAAGCTCCCCAGGAGAGCCCCCAACAGATGGATGTCAAATCTTCCATCCTCTCTTTGCTGGTAGAGTCACTAAAGCTTAAAGAAAGGGAAGTAAACTCACATGTGCCCACATCCTGGTAACCTCCACCCACGGGTCAAATTTCACTAAGGCCCGCTAATGAAGACCCAATATCCACCAATTTGCAAACCACTGGGCAGCCATTTTGTCTCCAGGAAGCCACTGGGCAGCCATTTTGTCTCCAGGAAGCTGTCCGGACCCAAGGGAAAGCATCTTTGGTTACCTCTCCGTTGTGTCTGGCATTTCATTGAAATAAGCCATCCTCTCTGAAAAAGATCGTAGGACACAAAAAAGTGAAGTGTTGTGGGGCAAAGTTGAAACAGATATTGTCTTTCTGTCCCATAAGCCATTTGCCCTCAGGCGTATGTTAAAAGGTTGAAAATCTCACCTGCGACAAATGGGCCTGAGCACTTTAAAGTCATACACAGATACCTGTCCTTCTGTTTGTGTAGATTAACCTCAAATAAACTTGTTTGTTTTCTGAGGGACATTTATTTTCTCATTTCTCTTGATTTTCTTTCCTTTCTCTTTCATAATTATTTTCACTCACTCTGTGGCACTTTGTGAAGAGAAAACCTTTAACTAGGGGTTCACAGTTGTAACCTCCAAACCACAAACACAGATCTTGATCTTGCCTGGGAGGCTACCTGCCTCCCTTCTCAGACCAGTTATGTCTGGACTGATTTGTCTATCAGCATCTTTTCTGATAGGCACATAGCCCTGTGTGGCAGGAAAGAAGCTTGTGGCTAACAGATAATCAGGCTAACTGACGTGGCTTATTTCAAATATTTACCATTTCCTCATGGTGAAAACATTTAAAATCCACTCTCAGCAACTTCGAAATATACATTAATGTTTGTAATCACCATGCTGTGCAACAAATCACCAGAGCTTAGTCCTCAGATGAAGCCTTGAATCCTGTCATTACCAGGGAATAATGGGTAACTTTGGGCTAGTTATTTAACACTCTAGCCTCAGTTTCCTCATTTCTGGAGCTCAGTCTATAGAAGTGTCCACTTCAGCCAGGTGCAGTGGTGCATACCTGTAATCCCAACAACTCTGGAGGGAGAGGCAAAGGGATTGTGAGTTCGAGGCCAGAGGCAGCTTGTGTAAATTAGTAAGCTCCTATCTCAAAATGAAAAAATAAAAAATGGGCTGGGGGTGCAGTCCAGTGGTAGAGCACTTGCAAAATATGTGTGAAGTCGTGGGAGAAAAAAAAAT
Organism: Pedetes capensis; assembly: GCA_007922755.1. Taxonomy (NCBI): domain Eukaryota; kingdom Metazoa; phylum Chordata; class Mammalia; order Rodentia; family Pedetidae; genus Pedetes; species Pedetes capensis. The sequence goes on along the minus strand of VMDO01000640.1, from coordinate 149,556 downwards.
AAAGAAGAAAAAAAAGAAGAGAAAAGAAAAGAAAAAGTATCCACGGGAATATTGCTTAATTTCTTGAGGTTTCAATTGAACTAGATGCTTGAGAGAGAGAAGATGAAATAAAAGTGCTTAACCTTTTATGACAACTTTAATGCAATCTGTACATTTCCTAAAGATTATAATGCTTGTGGGACTTTAAGTTCCCCAAGTTAATATACTTTGGTGAGGATAAAGATAAGATCTTGTCATCCTGAACTGCAATATCCTACTTTCTGGTCTCAAATCCTTATCTAGCTTCCAGTTGTCCCTATACCATCTCCCTAACCTTATTCGGGCCACCCCTTGACCTATGCTTTGGATCCTATATTCTCTACCTTCCTAGAAACTTCAGAGGCATCAGTTATGACTTCCCTCCTCTCAAGCAGGTCCTTCCTGTAGGTATTTAAAATCAGTTTAGTCCTTTTCATATATAGAAGCCTGCAGCCATACCACTGTGGCATCCGATCCTGTCAGATCTCAGAAGCTAAGCAGGGTTGGGCCTGGTTAGTACTTGGATGGGAGACCACCTGGGAATACCAGGTGCTGTAGGCTTAGGACAAGGATCTGGCAACCCACTTCCAAAAACAGTCATCCACTAACAACCCTAGGAATAGCAGAGAAGCACTAACAATAGTGTTTCGCCTGTTGTATGTAGGGTCGCTACTAGTTGGATACTGACTAGACGGCACCTAACAACAACACATATAGAAAGAAAGAAAAGAAAAGGAAAGAAGGAAGGGAAGAAAGGAAGGAAAAAAGGAAGGAAGGAAGAGAAAGAAGAGACCAGATTATCGTAGGCAATCTCTTCTTTCTTGCTTCTACTCCATGTCTCTCCTTTTCTTCTGAGCCAATCTTTTAACAAATTATATACTGATTGATGCTGTGTTTTTCTGCCTGACTCACTCCTTATCCCATAACAATCTGATTTCTAGCCCAAATAGTCCACCAAAGAAGCCTCACCAAGATCCCTAAGGTCTCTATGTTTTCAAATCCAAAAGAATTTTTCAGTCTTTACGTCATTGACTGGCGTTGGACTGATTGCTCTTGATGGGACTTCCTTGATTCTGGGACACTTCCTCTTAGTTGTCCTCTCACCTCTGGCTGCCTTTTGTCTGTCTCCATTTCTGGCTCTCTCTTGCCTCTTCCTTCCAATCAATGCTGAAGTTCCCGACCTCACAGTCCGCATCCCTCTGCTTACTTTGTGCAGCCTCTGCAGACAGTCCTAATTGTGGTAGGAATTGCATGATACCAATTTCTCTCTCCAGCATAGATTGTTCCTCTGTGTTCTAGACCCAGGTGCCCAACTACTTCTTTACTAAGTCTCCCCTCGGAAGGCATTCCTCTTCAACTTGTCCAAGACCAAGTTCATTATTTTGCCCAGCAAACTTGCTCTCCTTCCTTCATCCCCTGCTTCCATGAGTGGCACCAATATTCACATAGCACATGTCATCCTTGGTACCTTCCCCTCGCTCACCCATCACATCTAGCTCTTGTCAAGGCTTATCTCTTTCATTCCTAAATGCCTCCCAAAGCAATCATGATTCTGGTATTTCCATTATCACCACTTAATCTGTGCTGCTGTCACCTTCTCTCTGTCTTCTCCTGGGCTTCCTCCCTATTCACTCTTCCTTCCCAACCCATCCTTTTCTCTATCCTGCAGCCAATCATGTCGTGTCCTTCTTTAAAACTTGCCAGTGATCATAGAAACACAACCCCCATTCATTCCATAGTGTGGCAAAGACTGGTTTTCCACAACATCTGTTTTCTCCACCTTCCTCACAAGTCTTCATTATCGAGATGGCAGCATATCTAAGAAACACACATTTCCTAATCCTCTCACAGAGAGCAGTAAATTATGAGATGTGGTATGGTTTGAATATGAAGTGCCCCCCCCCCAAAGTCTCATGTGTCAAAGATTTGGTCTCCAGATGGTGTTGCTATTTGGGGAGGTGCTGGAAACATTAGGAAGTAGGGGGCTAGGTGGAGGAAGTAGGTCACAGGGTTGGGTATCTTGTCCCTGGCCCCTGCCTGTCTCAAACTTTACTTCCTATTACCATGAGGAAAGTAGCCCCTGCCACGTGCTCCTGCTGCCATGATGTTCCACCTCACCATGGGCTCAGAGTCAACAGACCCAAGCACTATGAACTGAAACTTCTGAAACTGTGAGCCAGAATAAATCCTTCATCTCTTAAGTTGTCTGTGTCAGGTACTTTCTTACAGCAATGAGAAAACTAACACAAGGCATAAGCAGAAAGCGTTAAAATGAATGACTAGAAAAGTCTTTCTATCCTTGCCCTTTTAGTTCTTCATACCATGCCTGGAATCTGGTTGTGATGACTGGAACTCAAGCCTCCATTTTGAGATTTTGAGGATGGAAGCTAAAACTAGAGATAGTAAGGCAGAAAATGAAAGCAACTTGGGTTAAGGACTTGGTAGAATTACTATATAAGCCTTGACATTCCACTTTTCAATTTCTGTGTGAGAGAACAAAATCCAACATGTTTAAACTCACCAGAGCTGAAGTTCTAGCACAAGAAGTGCAACTTAATTTCTAATTGATGCACAGAAGATGTATAAGAGCCAGGCATGGTAGCACATGCTTGTAATCCCAGTGACTCAGGAGGCAGTGGTAGGAGGATCATAAGTTTGAGACCACAAACAATCTGTGTAATTTAGCAAGACCCTGTCTCAAAAAGTAAAAAAATGGGCTGAGGGTGCAGCTCCATGGTACAGCACTTGCAAACCATGCAAACAGGAGGCCCTGCATTCAACCCCCAGTACCTCAAAAAAACCAAAACCAAAATGAAACAAAACCCAGAAGATGTATAAGGCCCTATAGAATCTGATCTCCACCATGCATTAGAAGTTTTTTGCTTCATTCTTACCTGAGTGTTCTTCAGCATAACCACGCTGGCCTGTGGTCAGTTGTTCAAACACACCATGTGACCATCCTACAGGGGGTTTGTATACTTTTCCCCCATCTGTACATTTTCCTCCCAAATCCCTCATCCTCCAGCTCAACCTAGCTTCCTATTACTGGGCATCCTTCAAGTCTCAGATGGAGCAGAACTTTCTTAGGGAAGTTTTCCTGAATTTCTCTTTTTCCCTTATCAGTCTCCCTTCCCACCAAATCTAGGAAAAATTCCTCTGTCATGTGATATAATGGAACTATATTCTTTGGTTTCAAAAAGAATTTGAGGTTTAGTAGTTAGACCTTCATTTATATAATTATTTGATAAGTATCTGTCTCCCCTTATAGATTTAAACTTCATGAAGGGGAAGACCATGTCTGTTTTTCTTCAATTTTTTATTCCAAGTCCCTGACACAGAGCTTGGTAAATATTCCATGTCTAATAAATAATAGTTCAGTGAATGAATGAAGACCTCTGGTCCCTTTTTTCATAATCTATATTGGCATCTTCATTCTCCCTTGCTTCAACCACTTTCTTGCCCAAATTCTCAACAACCTGGCACTAATATTTGCTTACCTTTTTTTGGTTTCACAACCCTTCATACACATAATGTCATTTTAGTCTTCACAACAGCAATATAAGTTATATAAATATCGACAAATCTTTTCTTGAACAAGATTTTCAACATAAAATCAGTCCCTCCTGACCTAGTTAAGTTTCACCAGCACTTGTGACTTCATTCCTTCTTATCTCTATCTTGAGTCTCAGTAGTAAATTGCAATTTTTAGAATTATCTAACTTGTCTGGGATGATCTGAAATATGTATTCAAATGATAAAATCAGCTAGGGAGGAAACCCTAACATCATCATTGCCCTGCTTTCCAAATATTGCTTTCTGTATAACTTAATCTCTTAGTAAAGTGGTTCTCAAATCTTGAGCAGGCATCAGAATCACCTGGAAGGCCTGGTACAGCATAGATTGCTGCCTCCTCCTCCCAGAGTCCCTGATTTGGGAAGTCTTATTTGCAATCTCATACACTATTGACAACAAATATTGAAACATTTAGTTCTGGGATAACATTTCTTACATTTTTCATGGGTCAGAACTCCTGGAAATTACAATGCCCTACAGAGAATGTTGTGGAATAATATGTCTAATTTCCTCATAGAATAACTCTCAGTCATTAAGTGGAGTTGGAAAGAATTGATGGAATTTAGGAGTAGAAATTGACCTTAAAGAAATAGGAATGCACAGGTTCACAAGAAAGTTTACATCTGGAAACAAAGACTTTATTACAAAATTTTGTGCAGTTTTCTGCATTGTAAAGGAAAGAGTATATACAATATCCTAAATAAATCAAACCTATGAGTTCTTTAATTTCTGTGTTTCCTGTGAATTCATTTATTTGAAAGCAGTGGCCAAGTGGAATAGAATAGAGGACCAAGAAATAAATCCATGGACCTACAGCCATGTGATGTTTGACAACGGTGCCAAAAACACACTTTGGAGAAAAGACAGCCTCTTCAGCAAATGGGAAGATGGGATGTCCACACATAGAAGAATGAAACCAGTTCCATAGCTCTCACTCTGTATAAAAGTCAATTCACAATGGGGCAAAGACCATAACAAAAGACCTGAAGCTTGGAAACTGCTAGAGGAAATCATAGGGAAATTACTACAAGATGTAGGCACAGACAAGGACTTTCTGAAAAGGACTCTGACAGCTCAGGAAACAAGTGCAAGAACTGACAAATGAGATTACATGAAATTTAAAAGCAACTTCATAGCAATGGAGACTATTAACAGAGTGAAGCGACAGCCTACAGAATGGGAGAAAATCTTTGCTAGTATACATCAGATAAGGGATTAATATCTAGGATATGTAAAGATCTCACCAAAAAAGCAACTAATCCAACCAATAAATGGGAAAATGGTTTGAATAGGTAGTTCTCAAAAGAAGAAATACAAATGTTCAATAAATATATGAAAAATGTTCTACCTCCTTAGCCATCAAGGAAATGCAAATAAAAACTACAATGAGATTCTGTTTTACCCCAGTCAGACTAGCTAGCATCCAGAAAACAAGCAACAACAAATGATGGCAAGGATGTGGGGGAAAGAATGCATATTAGTGCAGCCACTGTAGAAGTAAGCGTGGAGCTTCCTCATGTTGTCATGTTAAGCAAAATAAGCCAGCCTCGGAAAGACAAATATCACACATCTTCTCTTATAAGTAGAATCTAGATTTTAAAAAGATATAGATATGACTAGTCAATGTGTTTATTGCTGTAGCAGAGAAACCAATAAACAACAACAACAACAACAAAACATGGGAGGAATGACTTACTGGGGACTCATGTTTAGAGAATTTCAGTGTTACAGGTGGGAGGCATGCTGGTGAGGCAGGCATGGTAAGCTGGTGGCAGAGAACCTCACATCTTGGCAGATCAGACGGCAGAGAGCAAAGAGAGAGTGAGTTAGGGCCAGAGGTTTCTGGGGTAAAAAAACCCCTAAGTGCTTGTCCCTAAGAAGCTGCTTCTGCAAAGCTAGAATCCCACCTCCCAAAGTTCTATAACTTCTGCCAACAGTGCCACCAGCTGAGGACCAAATGTTCAAAGACATGACCATTGGGGGACATTTTAGAGTTAAGCTATACCCCCCCCACACACACATCATGAAAGCAGAAGAGGGTCTATCTGAGGGGAAGAAGAGAACCAGTGGGAGGGGAACAGGAGAACATGAGAAGGTAAGGGGAAGTTAACATGAGCAATGTACAATTACATGCATGCATAAAAATGTCATAATGAAACTCATTATTTTGTATTCTAACTAAAATAACTTACTCATAAAACAGTGTGCAACAGGCAATTATGGATTCAAAATTATTTTTTTAATTATGGAAAATCTTTTTAATTAAGAAAATTCATGTTCATTAGCAAAATGTTTTCTGAAAATTAGAAAGAAATGGCCATTATGTTAGTGGTAGAACACTATGGTTCAAATTGCTAAAGGTGGCATTCTGTGTGAACAAAAGCCAAGAACCATGATGGGAGAAACAAAAGTAGTTACAAAGAGATCAATTTGGAAGCTATGTCTATTGAAATAGGGTCCTATTATGACATTAATCACACAAATATTTTGAGAGAATATATCAGATTGTAATATGTAGTAGTTGTTATTGTTGTTAGGTGCCATCGAGTCAGGTTCAACTCATAGCAATCCTATGTACAACAGAATGAAACACTCCCCAACACTGTCCCATGCCCAGCATTATGTCAGTGATTCTCTGCTATTTATAGGATTTTGATGATTGATTGCTTCAGGAGTGGGCTGCCAGGTCGGTCCTTCTCCCATTTTTGCAGTGCTGGGGATTGAACCCAGGGCCTCAGTGGAAAGAGCACTTTTTTAGCTCAGTTAGTAGAATGCTTGTTATGTGCACTCTGAGGCCCTGAGTCCATCCCCAGCACTGCAAAAATGGGAGAAGGACTTGGCAGCCCACTTCCAAAACAATCCTGAAACAATCAGCCATTGAAAATCCTATGTCTAGCAGGGAAACACTAATATAGTGCTGGGCATGGCACAGTGTCTAGAAGTGTTTTGTTCTGTTGTACATAGGGTCACTATGAGTCATACCCAACTCAACAGCACCTAACAATAATAACAACAACAAAGATATGTAGTTAAGAACCAATATTTTCACTCTCAAGAATTCCTTTAATTGCAGGGTGCCATATCACATGCCTGTAATCCCAGGAACTGAGGAGGCTGAGGCAGGAGGATCACACACTCAAAGCTGTAGAGCGCCTGTGCAATTTAGCAAGACTCTTTCTCAAAATAAAAAAAGAAGGGAAAACGACTTGGTGTGCAACTCAGTGGCAGAGCACATGCCTAGCCTGTGGGATGTCCTGGGTTCAACTCCCCAGGTGTTGCAATTTAAAAAAGAATTATTTGAATTATTTTCCATACAGGAATCATGCCTTACAACACTATCAACTGTGAATCAAATGTCTCAGCCACATTCTACACCAATATTTTTCTCATCAAAAATGTTATTTTAGCCAGGTGCAGTGAGACACACCTGTAATTCCAGCGAGGCAGGAGGCAGATGCAAGAGGTTCTTAAGTTTGAAGCCAGAGGCTTTCTTTATAACTTAGTGAGACCTTGTCTCAAGATAAAAAATAAAAATAGAGCTTGGGATGCAGCTGAGAGGCAGAATGCATGCAAAATTATGCACAAGGCTCTGGGTTCAGCCTTCCAACACCTCTCCCCCACCCCCAAATCTCATGTTTTGACTAGCCTATATAGATAACTCAGGCTGGGATTTACCTCAGTTGGTAGAGCACTGCGCTGCAGTCTCTGAAGTCCTGAGTTCAATTCCCAGCACCGTAAAAATGGGAGAAGGGCCTGGCAATCCACTCCCAAGGCAATCCTGAAACAATCAGCCATTGAAAACCCTATGAGGGTTGCTATGGGTCGGATACCGACTCAATGGCACCTAACAACAACAACAACATATAGATAACTGGGGCTGGGATTTAGCTCAGTTGGTAGAGTACTGCGCTGCAGTCTCTGAGGTCCCAAGTTCAATTCCCAGCACCACAAAAATGAGAGAAAAGCCTGGCAATCTACTCCCAAGACAATCCCGAAACAGTTGGCCATTGAAAACCCTATGAGGGTCGCTATGAGTCGGATACTGACTCGAAGGCACCTAACAACAACAATATAGATAACTATGGATTTTGATTAGGTTTTTACAAAAAATGAAACCAAAGACTGTGTTTTTGTACTGGGCAGTGTGACAAATTACACAAGCTGAAAACCTTTATATTATAGAACATGTAAAAATTTCAGATAAACTAGACATGGCGGTACATGCCTGTAATCCCAGCAAGCACTCAGGAAGCTAAGGCAGGAGGATCAGAAGTTGGACACCAGCCCGGGCTACAAAGTGAGACCTTGTCTGAAAAAGAAAAATAAAGAAAGAAAGAAAGAAGAAACAAACAAACAAATTTCATATATCATGCAAAAACATCCTTTTAAATAGATAGTGGTTACATAAATAAATAAATAAGAAGAAACTATCAATGGCCAAGCCTGCAGCCATAGCCCTGTGGAATCCGATCCCGTCAATCTCGGAAGCTAAGCAGGGTCAGGCCTGGTTAGTACCTGGATGGGAGACCGCCTGGGAACACCACAAGCTGTAGGCTTGGGAGAAGGACTTGGCAACCCCCTCCCAAAAATCAATCTGCCATTGAAAACCCTATGAACAGCAGAGAAGCACTGACAATAGTGTTTCCCCTGGTGTACAGAGGGTCGCTATGAGTCGGATACAGACTCGACGGCACCTAACAACAACAACAACAACATCAATGGCCAAAAAATGAAGAAGGAATTGACAACTAGAGTGATAAACAGGTAGACTAACCTGAGGGAAGCTTGCTCAGGGAGGAGCTCAGTCATTTAAGCTATGTTTTAATGATCTTGACCCTGCTAAGTGGGAACTTGAAATCTTTGCACAAAGCCTTGACCCATAAAAGGCTATAAATCTGCATACCAACACAGGGCAACAAACCAGAAGCTTTTTTGTTTCAGTCTAGGCACTAGTGGGAGAAAAAAAAAAAAAATCTCTAAGAATTTGTACCACAGAAATGTCCTTGTATAGATTAGGGTTCCAAATTTACACAATTTTCTTTTTCTTTTAACATTTATGTAACTCTTTTAATATATGAGCAAATTATTTTCCAGGGAAAAAAATGAACTAATTCACAATACAATCAGCAATGTATATCTATTTTTCCTCAGGGTTGCTGATAGTACTTTCTTCTTCTTCTTCTTCTTGTACTTTTTTTTCTTTTCTGATTTTACTACAATCTTTTTTTCCCTATCCCTTTATTGGTAAATGATGGTGGGGTACAGAGTAATACAGCATTGGCTTTTTCCATTATGCAACTAGTATATCACTTTTGGTCACATTTTCATCAGCTTACAATGTTTATGTAAATTTTTGAGTAATATGTAGTAAAACTCAAATGCATTTTTGGGTTGTGTTCCCTGATTTTTCCAGTGTACTCATGAAGTTGCATTGTCTACATTGAGATTATGCTCTTCCCCTTTACCCCTCTACCTTGACGCCCCTCCCCATCCCACCTTCTGCAATCTTTTCTTCCCTCTGCTAGTTCCCTCCCTCCTTTCTACTCTTTATATTGTCCCTTCTTCACTAAGTTTAATTGTGGATTTTTTTATATACCAACTTATGTATTTTTCTTCCTGTAAGTAAGATTCAGCTCCCACATATGAGTGAGAACATATGGTATTTATTTTTGAGCTTGTGGTCATTAGCTTAAGATGATATTCTCCAGTTCCATCTATTTTGCTACAAATGACATTATTTCACTTTTTATTGCCGATATATATATGATATATATATATATATATATTTCATTTTTTATTGCTGATATATATATATATATATCATAATTTTTTATCCATTCTTCTGTTGATGGGCACCTTGGTTGGTTCCAAATCCTTGCTATTGTGAAAAGTGCTGCATTGAATATGGAGATGCAGGTGTCTCTGTGGTATGATGACTTGTCTCCCTTTGGGTACATTTCCAGGAGTGATATAGCTGGGTTGTATGACACTTCGACTTTTAGTTTTCTGAGGTATCACCATATTGATTTCCAAAGTGGTTGAACAAATTTACAGTCCCAACAGTGGATGAGAGTTCTTTTTTCTCCACAACCTTGCCAGCATTTGTTATTATTTGCTTTGTTGATCTTGGCCATTCTTACTGGAGTTAGGTGGAATCTCAGATTGTTTCGATTTGCATTTCCCTAATGGCTAGGAATATTGAACACTTTTTCATGTGCTTCATAGCCTTATGAACTTCTTCATTTGAGAATTATCTGTTCAATTCCTTTGCCCACTTGTGTATTGGATTATTTGTTGTCTTGGGATTTGCTTTCTTGAGTTCTTTATAAATTCTAGAGATTAGCCCTCTGTTAGATGTATAGGATTCTAAGATTTTCTCCCATTCAATGGGCTCTTCCTTAACCCTGCTGATTGTTTCTTTTGCTGTACAGAAGCCTTTTAATTTCATGTAATCCCATTTGTCTATTCTTAGTGTGATTTCCTGAGCAATTGGAATCTTATTAAGGAAAGCTGTCCTATGCCTGAAATTTACAAAATTTCCATCCCTCAGGCAACCCTAACCTGAGCAATAAGACTCACACTGACTGGCAGTTGCTCACATAAAGTCTTCTGCTGGGTGGAAGGAGACCCTCAGAGTTTCACATAATCCAATTATCTGCTAGAGACTATAAAGAAAATTTTAAAATCATTAAGACTTGAAAGAATGAAAAATTATGGGGAAAAAAATCAACTATGAAAATGAACAGGCTAAATAGAAAATTAACCAAAAGACATTCTCAAGTGGTAAAGATAGTCAGTGAAATTAAAAACTCAAGGGAAGAGTAACACAAGTAAAATGTGGCTGAAAAGATGATGGACAAACTGGAATGTATAGTTAGAATGTAGTACAGAGAAAGAAAGAGGTTAAAAGCATTAAAATGAGGATAAGAAATAAGGTTTATAGAACAAGAGGGTCTAATATACATCTAATAAGAGGCTCAGAAGGAGAGAATGAAGAATAAATAGACTGATGTTCAGAGCAGGACACTTGTAGGGAGAAATTGGGAGGAAATTGGTAAAAACCCCAAAACAGGGAAAATGGCTTTTGAAGATCTGGTTTGTAAATTAGAAATCTAGGGAAAATGAAAGTAACTTGGTTGGACGTTTGTACAAAACCCTTCACAAATCCCCTGAACATGATTGGACAATTGGACTCAAAGCTGATTGGCTCAGGCCATTCCATGGGCGAGCTATATAAGGAGCTGCACTGCGGCAGCTTGATTCTTTTGGCCCGGACCTTCCATCAATGAGGAAAGACCCTATTCTCGCCCGGACCACCGATGAGGAAATAGCTTTCCCACTCTCTCACCTGGACCTTCAGTGAAGAAAGAACACTCTCCTGCCGTGATCATCAACAAGGAGAGAACCCACTCTCCGTCTGATCACTGGTGAAGCAAGAACTGTCTCCTCATGACCACCGAGACCACCAACACGGGTGTTTGCCCCTGGAAGGCAAAAGTGCCCGAGGCTTTTCCTTTCTCCCATCTCTTCCAGCATCCCTAGGGCCGCGGGAGTCTGTGCCCCTCACCCGAGGGTCCTGAGTGAATTGTGTTTAATATCTGTGTGTGCAGCGCCGCCACCTGTCTGAACATCTGGGCCTGACCGGGAGGCGCGTGCCCCACAGACACTTAGCCATACCATGGTATGTGTGTAGAATACCAAAGGCAAAGATAAAGAAGCCAAGAAATTCTGTCACTGAAAATGCCAAGAAATAATGACCAGACTCCATCTCCATGATCATCACTTTTTATGGAAAATATCAGAACACAATAAAATAAGGTGGGCATCCTTGGAGACATAGTTAATTCCAGACCTGTCCAGGAAATATCCAAAATGAACCTGGAATATCTTGTCATACAGACAGCAAGTGCCTATCAAAGACTTTGAAGTTCATATCAAAAAGACTGGAGAGCCAACCCCCCTTGGCCAAGGATGAGACAATTATTATTAGGAATCACTATAAAATTATTTTAATAATAGTAACTGAAATGAGTCAAGTCAAATCTGTAAAATTTGTACTTTGTACTGATGCTGCAAAAAAATCTCAGTGATCACCTTGGAAGATGCCAGGGTATGATGGCTGACATGTACATCAACTACATTATTTTGAAACTTGATAAACCTAAAGAAGCTATCATTTACCCTAATGTTCCTGGATGAACTACAACTCAAGGTAACAAAAGCATTTACAAAAGTATTTATACCAGTATTTAGCTAATAATTGACAAGGGAACAACAAAGTATCATCATTTTACAAACCTTAATGGAAAAAATGGATTTAGACAGTAATCATCAATAGCTACTAATATTATAGAAAGAGTGGCAATCAGGTATTAAGTACATCTCCATATAAACATACACCACCAACTACTGAGGAGTATTGTAAGATACATAAAATGAAGGCTCTGAATTAACTGCCAATTTACAGGAAGTACAATTGAAAGTTGTTGTGTTGTTAGGTGGGTCCAACTCATAGCAACCCTCCCAGGGTTTTCAATGACTGATTGCTTTGGGAATGCCACATCTTTCTCCCATTTTTGTGGTGCTGGGAATTGAACCCAGGTTCTCAGAGAGTGTGGAGCAGCACTCTATCAACTGAGATAACCCAAGCCCACAATTGGAAGGGAAATATTAATACCTTGGAGACACAATCAGCAAAATTTACATTGAGGGAAGTTCTACAGGACAAACCAGATTCTTCAACAACAAAATTTTTCAAGGAAAAATATAGAGAAATCTCTAGATTAAAAATAATTTAGGAGACCTATGGACCAATTTGTCATGGTATTTTCAGTTGAATCATATGCCTGTAAAAGCTGGATATTGAATAAGGGAGACAGGAGAAGAATTGATGCTTTTGAATTATGATGCAGGAGATGAATGTTGAATATACTAGGGCCTGTCAAAAGAACCAACAGATGTATCTTAGAAGAAGTGCAACCAGAGTGCTCCTTGGAAGCAAGGATGGCTATACTGCATCTGATATATTTTAGACATATTGTCAGGAGGAAATAATCCCTGGAGAAGAACATAATGTTTGGGAGAGTGGTAGGTCAGCAACAACAAAAAACGAAAACCTAACTAGATGGATTGACCCAGTGGCTGTGACAATGGGCTTAAACATAAAGATTGTGTGCCTAGCACAGAGTTGGGGGAGTGTTCTGTTGGATATAGGGTCACTATGAGTTGGACCAGACTCAACAGCACCTCACAGCAACAACATGAACCAATTGCAATGAATGGGACATATTTTATTCCTAATTGAAATGTTCAAAACTTACATAATACAACCAGAAAAATCTAAAACACAGACAGGATATTTAATGATATAAAGGTATAACTTTTAGGTGAATTGCTATCTCATTCTGGTCTGGTGGGTAGAGAGAGATCTAATTCCCTGTGCTTAGAATTTGTGATAGTTTACATCAACTCAATCAAGAAAGAAAGACTGATGGTTGTCACCCAACAACAAATACACAAGCTCATCTTTGTGCAAAGAAGCAAGGAATGGAAAAAGAAGTTAGGATTATTTAGGGAAATATATTCATTTGTAAACCATAGGAGTGGAGAATAAGTATTTCTTTTTGTTAAATACAATAAGGAGAATCAACCAAATCAAATATTTTGTTTGATAATATAGATCTATTTTAGTCAAATTGAAAAATATTAAGAAGGAGAGCGAATACAACAAATACATTAAGATGAAATAGGAGATATAAACTAAGACAAAGCAGATATTAAAATAATAAAAGAATGTGAACTTTAAACTTGAAAATTTAGACAAAATGGATAATTTCCCAGGAAAATATAATTTTGCTTAAGTGAATCAGGAAGAAACAGAAACCCAAATGAACCTATAATTATTAAAGAAATTCAACCTAGCTAGGTGCAGTGGTACAAGCCTGTAATCTCAGCTACTCAGGAGGTTGAGGCAGGAGGATCACAAATCCAAGGCCAGAGGCAGCCTGTATAATTTATCAAGACCCTGACTCAAGCTGGGCCTGGTGGCACACGCCTGTAATCCCAGCCGCTCGGGAGGTGGAGGCAGGAGGATCGCAAGTTCAAGACCAGGGGCAGTCTGCGTAATTTAGAGAGACCCTGTCTCAAAAAGTAAAAAAAACGGGCTAGGGGGTGCAGCTCAATGGTCCAGCACTTGCAGAGCATGCAAGCTCGAGGCCCTGGGTTCAACCCCCAGTACCGCAGCAAAAAAAAAAAAAAAAAGACCCTGACTCAAAATTTAAAAAGTCAAAAATGGGTTGGGGGTGCAGCCCAGTGGTAGAGCATTTGCAAAGTATATGTGAAGCCCTGGGTTCAACCCCAAGTACCATGAAAGAAGAAAGGGAGGGGGAAGGAGGAGGAGGAAAAGGAGAAGAGGAGAGGAGAGGGAGAAAAGAAAGAAGAAGGAGAAAGAAAGAAAGAAAGAAAGAAAGAAAGAAAGAAAGAAAGAAAGAAGAAAGAGAGAGGGGGGGAGAGAGAGAAAGAAAGAAAGAGGAAAGAAGGAAGGAAGGAAGGAATTAAATCTTAAAAATGTATCTCATCACTTCATCCCACCCCATCCCACCCCTGCAAAGAAAAGGAAGAGGAGGAGAAAAGAACGTGAAAAACTACTACCAGGTCAAAAAGATTTCAGTGGTGAATTCTACCAAATATTGGAACAGGTACATCCAATGTTACACAAATAGTTCCAGACAATAGTTCCAGGTCTTGCTGTATGCAAGACCCTGTCTCAAAAATCCAGAAAAAGAAAAAGAAAAAAGAAAAAAAAAGGAAGAACCACTATACACCTGCTAGAATGGCCAAAATCCAGAACATATCACATGCTGGCACGGAGGTGGAGTAATGGAGTCTCTCATTTGTTGCTGATATGAATGCAAAATGCAGCAACACTGGAAGGCAGATTTTTACAACTGTGGCAGTCTTTAGCAATTGTGCTTCTTAGGATTTACCCAAAGGAGTTAAAAACTTATGTCTACACACAAACCTGCACATTGATATATATAGCAACTTTATTCACAATTGTCAAAAACTGAAAGCAACCAAGATGTCCTTCAGTAAGAGAATGGCTAGATAAACTAAGGTGCGTACATTCAGATAATGGAATGCTATTTAGTGCTACGAAGTCCACCATCCAGCCACAAAATGATACAGAGGAAACATGAATATACATTACTGAGTAAAAGAAGCCAATATGAAAGGATGCCTACTTTATGATCACAATTAAATGACAGTCTGTAAAAGGCTAAAGTATGGAGTTATTTAAAGACCAGCGGTTGATGATGGTTGGGTGAAGGGAGGCATGAATAGGCAGAGCCCATAGGAAATTTAGGGCAGTGAAATTAGTCTGTATGGTACTGTAATAGTGGGTACAGATGTTAGACATTTATTCAAACCCATACAATGTACAATATTGAGTGAACTCTAATGGATTTAGGGTGATGATACATGATGATAAGATGCATTTACACCAAAGGATGGGAAATAAATTTAGCAAAGATTCAGGAACCTATCAGTACTGCAAAAATGTGAGCGGACCTGACAGTCTACTCAAACAACAGTCCACCATTGAAAACCCTATGAATAGCAGAGAAGCACTGATATAGTGCCAGGCATGGCCCAATGTCGGGAGTATTTTGTTCTGTTCTACATAGGGTTGTCATGAGTCAGACTCACCTAACAACAACAACAACCACTATCTAGACAAAATTCCCAGGAATCTACCCAAGATTTTCTTTCCAAGGTGAAAAACAAGTTGTAGCATCTAGGCCCTCCTACCACTAAAAAATAGGTATAATGGCTAGTGGGCATCTTGAACTCTGGAGGCTACCTACACCTTATTTTGGAGTGCAGTTCTAACCCATTTGCCAAATAACCCAAATGTTATCCATCTTGGTGGATGTCCAGGCTGCCAATGAAGTTATTCTGCCACTTAACCATGTGACCTAGCACATCCATTGGTGTTTTCAGTGTGTGTGGTAGATACAGGCGCTGTATGGAGCCTTGTAAAAGACTCCTTTAGGTGAATCAACTGCTTTAGGATTTTGAAGCAAGTCTCTACCATCCTTTTCATGAAACATTTCTTCCCCCCCACTCTCTCTCCAGTACTTGAGCACTGAACCAAGTCCTCGCATATACTTTGCAAGTGGTCTATTATAGGACTGCGCCCTTAGCCCACTTTTTATTATTATTATTATTTCCAGACATGGTCTTGCTAACTTACGCAGGCTGCCTGAGGCTTCGAACTTGCAATTCTCCCACCTCAACCTCTCAAGTTGCTAGAATTAGAGGTGTGCTCCTTGGCTCCTGGATCAATTAGTATCTTTTTGAGAAATAGTTTCTGGCTTACAACTGATCTCTAGCAAACTGATCACTTGACCGTAGGCCACCTTGTTGACATAGACTGAGTTACCTATCATGAATTGGGTATTGTTTGGCCCACAAATCACAAATTTGACCATGCGCACAGCAGTTCATTGGGTGAGTGGCTTGTGCACATCCTGAACGCAGAAGTTATTTTAAAAAGGGCTCAAAATGGGTTCTATTGCTGCCTCTTGATTTTTCTTCACCAACCTGTACTCATATTCTCATGGTGTGTTACTTATGACCAGTTTACTGAGAAAGAATTATTTAGTCCTGATTTTCAGATCATCCTGCCCCAAAGTGGACAGCTAGCTGAGTATTATGCATCCTCAGAGCCCTGAAGGACAGAGATGAGGCCAGATCCAGTGACAAACCTTTAAGCAATGCATCTGGTTGTCTATTTTTTTCTGGAAGGGTTAATAATCATTTCCATAAAACACTGACTCATGGGAAATAGATTAATGGCCAGAGACTCAAAGGAACTTGTTCAGAAAATCATTATGAAGGTCTGAGGCAGGATTACATAGATAAGACTTATCCAAATGGGAACAAAGTGTGGAGATACTTATATCCCACATAAATGTTCACCAAAGAGCACCTTCAGCAGAGGAAGACCTTGATAACCAGATCAATAAGGCCACCTCTTCCGCATCAACCTTCTTCTCCAACAGCTCCAGTCTGCTCAATGGGGCTTATCAGCAATGTGGCCATGGTGGCAGGGATAGAGGTTAACAGGGCCTCACACTTACCAAAGACAATGTGGTACAGCCAGTGCTGAGCACCAAACCTGCCCACAGCAGAGACTGGCAGGGAGCCCAGAGAGGGCACTGCTCCCTGAGGGCCACTCACTCACCTGGTGGCAGGGTGATTATCCAGGACCCATACTTTATTCTGCCTGTGGATTTGCCTTCCTGATCCATGGTTCTCCAAAGCTACTGCCCTTGGACTTACAGCATGCCTCATTCATTGTTGTGGTACCCTGCACAGGATGATCCCTGTCCAAGGGACTCATTATAAAGCAAATCAAGTGTAGTGATGGACTCATGCTCATTGAATTCACGGGCCTTACCAGGTCCCGGAAGAGCTGACCCAACTGCATGATTGAGATGGCCTTTTAGGACACAGTTATATGCCAGGGTAAGGGTAATATCCACTAAAGTACAATGTTGTTGTTAGGTGATGTTGAGTCAGTGTCCTACATATAGCGACTCTATGTACAACAGATGAAACACAATTGTCAGTGCTTCTCTGCTATTCATAGGGTTTTCAATGGCTGATTCGTTTTTTGGGGAGTAGATTGCCGGTCTTTCTCCCAAGCCTACAGCACCTGGTGTCCCCACGTGGTCTCCCATCTAAGTACTAAACAAGTCTGACCCTGCTTAGCTTCTGAGATCTAATGGGATCAGACACCGCAGTGGTACAGCTGCAGGCCCTGTTGGTTTAGAGGTTTTAAATCCCAGTGAAGAAATGCTTCTATTGGAACATATTACCATGGTTTCTTAAAGTGAAATCTGAAATGTCCTTCTGGTCACTATAAGCTCTTCACACCAAAGACCAAACAAAGGTCTCTGTACTTACTGGTGGGGGTGAGTGATCCTGACCACCAAGATGTTGGGGCGGGGAGAATATAAGTAGTTGATTTAGTATGCCATTTTCCATATTTTATGATTGATCTCATAAAATTATTGATTTTATAATTTTTAGGATCTCTATAAAATGAAAGGAGAATTTTTTTCTATGTTAGTTTTAGTTTGACTTCACTATAGTTTTAAAACAATTTGAATTTCATATATGCCTTAAGATATTCCTTAATTTTTTGATAATTATTGTTACACAAATAAATGTTATATTAGTAACTTTTGAAACTCTTAGTTCATATAACAATATGGTTAAACCTTAAAACAAACATCTTAATAATAGATTTTTGTTTAGAAGTCTTAGATGATCTCACAAACCTATATTTGTCACTAAATTTGATGATATCAGTTAAATTAAACCTCCTGCACTTGAAAATAATCCAATATAGTCAGGGTTTCTAATGGCCCAGACCTTTCAGGAATGAAGGGTTAGATCACTCCATTATGCAAGATTATGACCAGATGCACGACTTACTGAGGGAAAAAGAAATAAGGGATGGATAGTGAAAGAGAGAAGTAATAAATATCAGAGATGATCATGTGCCCAATTGTAGAAATGAGGACTGTAGTATTTATGACATTTTCCCCCGTGCTTTAATATGGACATACTTACAGTGTATACATTTTTATTTTTTCTATTTCCAATTCTCCTACCAACATAAGATGTGCTGGTAGTCATTAAACTTAGAGTTAGTGTTTAAGCTGAAGGCCACCCAGTGGAATGTAAGGTTGAATACCACCCAATGAAGGCCAACGGTGCCACGTGAACCTTTATGAATCCTCTCTTTGCATTTTGCAGTTTGCATTTTTCCATGGTATGAGGGATAGCTGCATCATGTTATCTGGAATCATTGTTTACCATTGCTTTTATTTGAAAATTAAGTATAGCTTTATAAAGAAGTGCGTACAAATGTCTGGGAGACAGAGGGTGGGTTGTGGAGGTTTATGTACATCAGCCTGGTTACTCTAGGAGCTACATTTTCTTTCAGAAGTACATTTCATGTATGGTTCTAGGTTATAGTTGTTCAAAAGAGGAAATTGTATAATCATCCCTACACTGAGATACAAAACTGGAAAAGACTTGCTCTGGAGTTCAAAGGAGCCACTGCCTGGTGGGAAAATCTTTGGGGAGGCCACTACAATACAGAGAGACAAATGGCCTCATGCAGTAAGGTCCAGGCATTGTGGGTACAAAGGAGGCCCTTCCACACAGTCTAGGCAAGTGGGAGAGGGACACAGAATTCTTCAAGGGATAGCTCCTCAAGTGGTGAGGGAGGCAGGGGAATTACCAGGAAAAGTGAAGGAGAAGTGCGGGAGGCACTTTCATGGAGAATGAGTCCCATTGCCTCAGCCATTGGCTACATCTGGATTTTTCCCACTACCCACATCCAATGACTCCCAGGCACAATGATGGCTCCGACTCCCGACATTACCTCCTGCTATGTTCTTTCACCTAATCATACCCTTTGCCCTTTCTTATGGCCCCATCCCTCCTCCCAAGCTTGGAGTTCAGTATTTTCCTTACCTAGAGCCTGTATGAATTTCCTATGGCTGTCACGAGGTACTACCACAAATCAAGTGGCTTAAGCAACAGGAATGGTTATCTCACAATTCTGGAGCTGGAAGTCAAGGCTCAAGGTGGCAGCAGGATTGGCTCCTTCTGAGGTCTCTGGGGTAGATCCTGTTCTCAGGCATTCCTTGGCTTATCGCAGATGACCATTTTCTCCTCGTGTCTTCATATCACTGTCTCTCTATGCACATCTGTCTTGGTGTCTCAATTTTCTCTTTTGTAAGGATTAACACCTATCCTAATGACCTTATCTTAATTTGATCATCTATAATGTCTTTTGGGGCTCAGTTGGTAGAGCGCCACGCTGCAGTCTCTAAGGTCCCGAGTTCAATTCCCAGCATGGCAAAAATGGGAGAAGGATGTGGTAACCCACTCCCAAGGCAATCCCGAAACAATCTGCCATTGAAAACCCTATGAAGGTCGCTATGAGTCGGAGACAACTCAATGGCACCTAACAACAACACAACAACATAATGTCTTTACTTCCAAATAATATCTCTACTTCTGAATAATATTTGTGTGTCACATCTTTTGGGGGGAACACAATCCAACTCAATAGAACTCAAGATCTTAGTTGCTATCTAGTAATCCCTGCTCCGTTCCCACCTTACCTAATATGACAACGAGGAAAGCCACCACGCAAAGTTCTCAAGCTGATGCTTGGGATTTTTTAAGTTGCATTTCGTCATTAGGGTATGCATGTTGTAGCTGGTTTATTGCTTAATGAAGTTGACTGCCTCTTCTATGGGCTTTAATTACAAGGCAGAGCAATAAACAATAGAATGCAATCTGAGGTGGCAGCGAAGGCATTTCCATGTAACTTTGCAGATTCCCATCATGTGCTTTATGTTCATAAACCATGGAATTAAGTAGATGAGCCTGGTGGGCTGGGCTGGCTGCTCACTGCTGTCATAATAAACGTGTGGAGTAAATAATGAGGGCTGGGTTAAGCTGTATAGGCCTGTACAGTCTCAGCAAGAATGTCTACTACAGGGTGTTTTGTGAAAGCAGGCCTAAGGTCATTTTAAAATCACTGGTTCCTTGAAAACCAGCCCTCAACAAAAGCTGATAAGTGCAGCTGTGTCACAAGATGGCTGTGCTTGCCAAAGGGCTGGATTAAGAAAAAGGTGGTATCACAAGATAACCTTGTAAAAGGTCAAATTCAGGAATTCTGGTAATGGGTTGAGCTTTGGAAAAATGGAAACTTACTTTGTACCCCACACCCCTTTACCATAAAAAAGTTCCTCCGCATCTGTAATTTTGCTTCTCCACCCCTACCCTATAAAGCCCCCAACATATGTGATTCGGATGCTGCTTTCTGAAAGTCCACTCCCAGGACTGAAAGTAGCCAGCCCACTGGTCTAAATAAACTTTTCTGCTCTTGATCCATTTGTTTGTGTCTTGGAGTATTTTTCTGGGGTTGAGCTACTGGGTACAACAGCATTTCCTTTGAATATCTGCTCAAAGAATGAAGTCTGAGAGTACAAGCAAGCCATCCACTGCTCAAACAGGAAAATAGGGTGTGAGAGCTGGAAGGAATGTGAGTTAACAAGTTCTAAAGACTCTCAACCTGGGTGCATATATGAGCTGCCAGGGATCTGCAGGCAATGGTGTTGATTCCCCATTCTCATTCCCTTGACCTTACCCAGAGGCTGCCTTCAGGCTTGGTGAGCAGTTCCCCTTCTCTAACACCCATATTTTCTGCCTGAGGGCTTCCTGAGATAGCACCACAGCCTTCCACCAATAGCAGGCAAGCACTGGTGGATGAATACCCAGCTTCTTCAGTCCTCAGTGGAGGATTGCATTTTTTTTTTGTTTTCTAACTAGAGGGTTGAATCCAGGGCCTTGCACATGCTAGGCAAGTGCTCTAAGATGGAGCTGCACCTCTGGCCTCTTTTAGTTTTCATTTTGAGAAAGGGTCTTGCTAAGTTGTGCAGGCTGCCCTTGGCCTCCATCTCACCATCCTCCTGCCTCTCCCTCCTGAGTGGCCAAGATTATAGGCGTGTGCCACCATGACTGGCTAATTCTAACATGTTCGTCACATCCTCCCGTAGGCCCCAGAGAAACTGAGCTTCCATTGTCCACAGTGATACCCATTGACACACACTGGTTGGATCTCCTCCCTTCTGTGTCTCACTTCCTCCTTCTAAATCAACCACTTACACCCAAATCCTTATCCCTAGGTCAGCTTTCAAGGAAACCCAAATCAAAACAGGCTGCATAAAGCCTGAGACTAGGTTGGGTGCTATGGAGAACATTTGTTATCCCAGCTCCTTGGGAGGCTGAGCAGGAGGATCGCAAGTTCAAGGCTAGAAGCAGCTGTGCAACTTAGTGAGACCCTGACTCAAAATAAAAAAAAAATAATAATAATAATAAAGGGGTTGGAGGTGTAGTGCAATGGTAGAGCACTTGCCTAGTAGAGCGCAACCCCCAGCCCCACTCCGCCCAAAGGCCCTGAGAGTATGGGCAAAAGTCACATGGCTGTGCAGTTCTCTAAGAGAGAGTATCTAGCTTTCATTAGATCCTCAAAAGTTCTTTCCCTAAACCCAAAGCACTGCTCATACTTAATAGAGGAGAACAGTAATTTATCTCAGATATGATCATATCATGTGCAGCCTGGACAACCAAAAAGAATGGAGTTGACATTTGAATTTGCTGGCAGTGGGCATGGTGGAAGCCAAGGTGGCAAAGAGGACAGTGTTCCCTGGGGGAGTACAGAACAGGAAGGGTCTTTACACTCAGCCCTCAAATGCTGCGTACAAGACTGGCAAAAGGCAAGGCTAATATGCTATGTGCATGTCAGTGTTTGTGAGTGAGTGTGCATGTGTGTGTGTGTGTGTTGGACATTAAGCCAAAAGTAGCATTGACCAGTCACAAAGAGGCAAATATTGTATGATTCCACTTTCGTGAAATACCTGGAATAGTCAAGCTCAGAGACACATTAGAAGGGTAGTGGCCAGTCCCAAGGGGTTGTTGTTCTTGTTAGGTTATATCAAGTTGTGTCCAACTCCTTGTTGTTGTTGTTAGGTGCCGTCGAGTTGGTATCCGACTCATAGCGACCCTCATAGGGTTTTCTATGGCTGACTATTTTCGGGATTGCCTTGGCAGTGGATTGCCAGGCCCTTCTCCCATTTTTGTGGTGCTGGAAATTGAACTCCGGACCTCAGAGACTGCAGCTCAGTGCTCTACCAACTGAGTTAAATCCCAGCCCTCTTAGTGACCCTATATACAATAGAACAAAACACTCCCTGATTCTGTGCCAGGCATACATCTTTTTTTATTTTTAAGCCCAATGTTGCAGATACTGTGTCAATCTATTTAGTTGAGAGTCTTCCTTTTTTTCATTGACCTGCCACTCTCCTAAACATGATGTCCTTCTCTAGGGACTGGTCCCTCCTGACATGTCTAAAATACATGAGACACAGTCTAGCCATCATTGTGTGCAAAGATTACTATGGTTGCACTTCCTCTGGGCAGATCTATTGGTTCTTTTGGCAGTCCACAGTACATTCAATATCCATCTCCAGCATCATAATTCAAAAGCATCAATTCTTCTCCAGTCTCCCTTGTTCAACATCCAGCTTTCACAACCATATGATGTGACTGAAAATACCAAACATGAGTCAGGTGTACCTTCATCTTCAACGTGGCATAGTTACTTATCAAGACCTTAAAGAAGTCTTATGCAACAGCTTTTCTCAATGCAATGCATCTTTTGATTTCTTGATTGCTACTTGCATGGATGTTGATTGTAGAACCAAGTGAAGCAAAACTCAAAACTTGGACAAACTCAATTCTTTATTCATTTATCATGAAGTTGCTTACTGACCCAGTTGCAAGGATTTTTGTTTTGTTGATGCTGAGGCGCAATCCATACAGAAGGCTGTGTTCTTTGATCTTCATTAGTAAATATTTCAAATCCTCTTCACCTTCAGCAAGCAGAGTTGTGTCATTTGCATAATGCAGGTTGTTAGTCTTCCTCCAATCCTGATGCCGTGTTCTTCTTCATAAAGTCCATCTTCTCAGATTATTTGCTCAGCATAGAGATTGAAGAGGTATGGTGAAAGGATACAGTTCTGACGCATACCTTTGTTGACTTTAAATCAGGCAGTGTTTCCGTGTTCTGTTCAAATGACTGTCTCCTGGTCCATGTACAGATTCCCTGGGTACAATTAGGAGCTCTGCCAATGCTGTATTACTCTGTACCCCACCATCATTTACTAATAAAGGGAGAAAAAAATGTATGTAAAATGAAATCTATATATTTTGAATACTTTGTGTCTGATTTGTTTTACTTATGATTGTTTGTGAGATTTAACCATTGCTCACTTTCATTGCTGTATTTTATTTGTATAAGTGTACTACAGTACAGATGTTATATTGTTGATGGACACTTGAATATTATCAAGTTACAACAATAAATATCAATGCATAAACTTAAAAAAAACAAATGCTCTGGTATTCCCATTCTTTTCCATGTTATCCATAATTTGTTATGATCCACACAAATGCCTTTGCATAGTCAACTTAACATAGACTGACATTTTTCTGGTATTCTCTGCTTTCAGCTAATATCCATCTAAACATTAGCAATTATGTCCCTGGTTCCATGCCCTCTTCTGAATCTGCCTTGATTTTCTGGAAGTTCCCTGTCAATATACTGCGTCAGTCACTTTTGAATGATATTTAGCAAAACTTTACTTACATGTGGTATTAAGGATATCTTCCCACAATTTCCACATATAGGTGGATCCCCTTTCTTGGGAATAGGCACAAATATGGATCTCTTCCAGTCAGTTGGCCAAGTAGCTGTTTTCCCAATCTCTTGGCAGAAAGTCGTAAGCATCTTCAGTGCTGCATCTGTTTGTTGAAACATCTCAATTGATATTCCATCAATTCCCGGACCCTTGTGTTTTGGCAATGCTTTCAAGGCAGCTTCCACTTCTTCCTTCAGTGTTGTTAGTTTCTCTTGAAATGGCTTGTCATCTGTCAATTCTTTTTTGCACTGGGGGTTGAAGGTAAGATTTGAAGTTGTTGTTTATTGAGTTTAGAGGTTTGGTTTTACAAGAGGAAAAGAGTTCTGGAGATGGATTTACATGATGCTTATACAATAATGTGAGTGTACTTAATGCCACTGAGCTATGTGCTTCAGAGTGGTCAGATTTTATATCATGTGTATATTACCACAGTTTTTTAAAAAAGGTATTTATGAATCACCAATCTGAACAAACAAAAATAGTAAAATAGACAGTGACCATCACATTGGCAATAACTTTTTTTCAGGGACTGGTACTTACAGTGTGTGATAACTTCAGGGACCAGCTTGCAGGAGGTTATAGGCGAAAGGAGGTGACACAGGTGAGCTTGATCCTTGACTGGAGGAGAGACTTCTGGCAAATGCCTTGATGTCTTTGTCCTTGTGTTTCTCTTGACTGGAAGAGGACCATAGCTGCTGTGAAGACTCCTAGCAGGCACCCTGGGAATGAGCCTTCACAGGGAAGAGGCCACGGTAGGGTGGAAAAAGATGCTCCTGCAGAAACGAAAGGACGCTCTAGAGAGAAGGGGAAGGTCCATGTGTGTATTGTGTGAAGAGTTGGGGGTCAGCACCATGAAGCAGAAGAGCAACAGAATCTAGAGATTGAAAATTGCCAAGAAGCAGAGGAAGTCACGGATAGACCAGACTGGAAATGCTGTTCTCAAAGATGCTTTAGGGCAACAGTTTTCTATGATGGTAGTCCATGAACCCCGGGGTCAGTAAGTTCTTGGGGATCATCAGTTCTCAGGAAGAATATTTTAATGTCATTTTTTCTTGATTATGATCATACAAAAATGATTTAATTATATTCTGCTTATGGTGACATTTGTGGATGTGTAAGTAGTCAGCAACCCCCCCTAGGTAGACATTCTGACTTGTACTGACTGGCATCTGGCCATTGTTAGGGAGCTGTGTCCTAAGGTCAAATTCTTGGTAACAGTGCTGTGTTTGCCACTGTCCTCATATCATAGTCCTGTCTGGTGATACTTTGCCACTGAAGCCCTTTTCTTTCCAGAGGAATAGTTTAGTCCCCTGTGTTATTAGTGAGTTGAGAAGTAGATTTACCAACAGGACAACAACAAGGGATTACAGTGATGTCCTGTTGTGACTGCTGCCGGGGATATGAAATGTAAAGGATGTGCTGGAGCCTAGAACCACCATAGGGCAAGTGGCTCCTCTGCATGAGCAAAGGTCTCATGTGTTTTTTCTTTAATTTTTAAAAATTTTTTATTTGTGTGTGTGTGTTACTGGAGGGTTGAACCCAGGACCTCACACTTATATGGAAGCACTCTACCACTGAGCTGCACCCCCCAGCCCATTTATTTACTTTATTTTGAGATAGGGCCTTGCTAAATTATGCAGGCTGCCTCTGGTCTTGAACTTGTGATCCCCTTGCCTCTGCCCCCCTGAGTCGCTGGGATTACAGGCACGAGCCACTGTGCCCAGCTTCTCGTGGGGTTTAAGTGCCTCCGTGTTAGGTATGTTAGCTTGAAGTCAAAGAGACTACGATACAAAGAAAACTTGACTGAAGATCAAATTGATTTTTACAGTTCTATTTCTAATATTTATAAGATCCTGTTGATACTCTGATCGTTAACTCTTTAACAGAACCACACATTTGCTTTTGAGGTCTGCATGACAATAAACAGATATTATTTTCCTATACTGATGCCACCAATAACTAATTGGGAAACACATATTTAGTAGTACAGATTCTGGTAATTCAGTGGAACTACCAAACTTTAAGTGAACTTTAAGTAACTTTTCAGAGTTTCTAAAGCAATGCAAAATTAAAATTGCTTTTTAATTTTTGTTAAGTATAAAATATGCTATCTCTACTGCCACAGCACCCTGGTGTCCTATCTTGTTAGATCTCGGAAGCTAAGTAGGGTTTGGACTGGTCAATACTTGGATCGGAGACTGCCTGGGAATACTGCATGCCATAGACTTGGGAAAAGGATCTGGCAGCCCACTCCTGAAACAATCAGCCATTGAAAACCCTATGAATAGCACTGACAGAATGGGCATGGCACAGTGTAAGGTAGTGTTTCATTCTATTGTAGGTAGGGCTGCTATGAGTCAGACCTGACTCTAGGGCACCTAACAACAATCACAACATAAGGGACAATAAACTGAATGAGTAAACAAAACCTATTGTTGTTAATACTGCTTTGCATAAAATATTTTGCGAATAGGTATTACCCACACTAATTGAAATAAAGTAACAAGAGCAAGGTAAATGTAGATACAGGCTTATTGCTTTTATTACTAAACCTTGCACCAACAATTTAGCTTCAGCCAAACAATCATTTCTATAACATCAATTTAATATTATAAGATGGATTGGCTTGTTTTTGTTTCAGTTAAACTTACACACACATACCCCCCACACACAATGAGAATATACTTTGGCTTACTTGTACTTAAATTTTATTTTCTCAAAAAGCCTTTAATATCTTCAGACAAGAGAAATCCTGCCTGCAGCTGTACCACTGTAGCATCTGATCTTGGGAGCCAAGCAGGGTTGGATCTAATTAATACTTGGATGGGAGACCACCTAGGAACAGCAGGTGCTGTAGGCTTGGGAGAAGGACCTGGCAGCCCATTCCCAAGAAGCAATCAGACATTGAAAACCCTATGAATAGCAGAGAAGTACTCACAATAGTGTTTCATCTGTTGTACATAGGGTCACTCTGAGTTGGACACCAACTCGATGGTACCCAACAACAACAACAACAACAAGATAAGTAGACTCAGAGGAAGGCAATACCAATGGGGTCTGATTTAGTGTTGGAAGACTGTTCTCCATGGGGCTCTCCTGTTTCTGTGCCATGTGGGCAGAGACATTGTCTTTGTTCTAGGCTGTCTTTTTAAGTATCTTTGTGTAGCAAATAACATTGAAAGGTAGAGACGATGTCTCCCTAGAAAGCAAAGGGTAAATTTGCTTACAGCATTGGAAGATACAGACAGTAAAAAGGGGGCATGCTTACTGTCTGTTGTAAAAGATTCAGGTTCCCTAAAATCCATGTCCCCTTTACCCCACAAGTCAACCTACCATTCACCTACTGGTGTGTACTGGTTCACCTGGCCCTATTCACATTGCCTATGGGCATCAAGTCTGGGGGAACTGACACAAAAATGTGGGTGCTCTGTCTACTACTATTGTTCTGGGTAAAAACTTGTCCTTTGCTTCTGACCCAGGAATCTTACATCTTCCACCACCAGCATCCACAAAACTGTGGCTGGCTAAAGTGTTAGCTTACAAATACAGTAAAATCTCAGACCTTCATACTTCTTGACAATCAGATTGGCCCCTCGAGGAAGTAGGGTGTATGCTATAATCTGACTATAATTTAGCTGGGGGAGGGTGGTCTATAAAGCCATGGGAAGGGCATTCCAGCTAGGTAGATGTCATAAATAGAGACTTGGAGATCAGAATGGGCTATGGTCCACGGTGGGGTGGTGAGTAGATTAATTTGACTAGAATAGAGTGTTTGGACTGAGAAGTACCACAAATTGATTTAAAAACGATGTGGGGCCAGGCACAGTGGTGCATGCCTATAATCCCAGAAACTTGGGAGGTAGAGGCAAGAAGTTCACAAATTCAAGGCCAGAGGCAGCCTGTATAACTTAGTGAGAACCTGTCTCAAAATAAAAAGTAAAAATGGACAAGAGGTGCAACTTAATGGTAGAGCACTTGCATAAAAACATGTGTGAGAACCTGGGTTCAGCTGCCAGTACCACAGGGAAAAAAAGTCCTCATAGGGCTAAACATGTTTAGATATTAGGTTAGAAAAAAAGAACTCCTGAGGGGAATAGGAAAATTTTGAAGATTTCTCTCTCTCTTTCTCTAAAGTCATTTATTCATGTGTTTATTTGCTTATATTTCTGAGCAGGGAGGTGATATATTGCTATTGAAGTCCAGTGTCATGAAAGCATGGAGTATGGGGTAATAAAGGAAAATTACCAGGCTTCTTATCTTGCCTCTGCCAATTACTGTGATCTTGGACAAGTTACTTCTCTGAGGCCAGTATCCTCATTTGTCATAGGAAGAATAATAGTCTTTTTTTTTTTTTTAGCAAAGTAGTGCAAAAGTTATAGATAATGTTTCTAAAATGCTTGCTATAATGACTACTACATAGGAGTTCACTGTTGAAAGCCCTACGAATAGCAGAGGAGTCGGACACTGACTGGATGGCACCTAACAACAACACAGTTCAATACATGGTGAGGGGTTCTCAGCCAGCTATATGTGGCACGGATTGGAATAGAAGAAGCAAGGGCACAGGTCTCCTCTGTGTTGAAGTGATTATGGCTATATAGAGATAAGGTAATTAGGACTTCAATGAAAATAGTGATGGCAGCAACAAAAAAGACACTAAATAAATAAGCTACCAGAATTGAGACTACTTGGACATAATGATATCTAACATGTATTGAGTGCCTAGTATGTGCTAAGTATTATTCTAAGTGATTCTCTTGCTCTGGGGAGGGACTACTATTATGTACATTTCACAGTTGAAAAAACTTAGGCTCAATGAGATGAAATAACTTGTTTGAAGTCAAATAACTAAGAGAATGCTGACCGAGATTCAAGTCCAGCAGCACAATCCCAAGCCACTTGCTAAACTGCCATGCTACCCCTCCCTCACCCTGGGAGGAAGCAGAGGAGCATGGGTGAGGAGTCGGTGGTCTGGGAACCCAGGAGGCAGGAGTTGCAGAAGCTAGCTTTGAGAAAGTGATGCTATGTGTCCGACAGGCTGAGTAGGAGCTGTGGCAACACTGGAGTGGAGGGGACTTCTAAGGCAGTTTGAAGTTGGGGCCAGGAGCTTACCTGTGGGACAGGCTGGGTTTGAAGGTAGAGGTGTGAGAGTCACTTACTGTGCAGAAGATAGTTGAGCTAATCACTAGCATCACCATCTTTAATTGTCAAAAAGTGTGGAGCCCCTGGGCAGGGTCTAGCCAGCATAGCTGACTAGGAGTCAGAGGAGACCTCTAGCACCTCTTAGGCTTAGGTTTCAGGAGGTGCTGTCATCCCAGGGCTTTCTGTCTTCTCAGAGGAACACTCAGGCACTGCCTGACACCAAGAACAAGAAGGCAAAGCCCACAATATTTCCCTCTTTGCACCTTAACTCACCTCGTTACCCGTTGCTCTGGTTGTCTGTTATTCATCTCTGATAGGCATCACAGTATCGTGGGAAAAGCCCCACAGCTGGAATTAGACAGACCTGGGTTGAAATCACAACTATGTATCTCATTAGCTCAGGCATCCTATGTAAACTAATTGCAAATCATTTAATCTGGAGCACATCTTCTAAGCTATAAAATGGGAATAACAATGCTGTTGTCTTAAGGTTGTGGTGAAATTGCTATTAAAAAAAACTTTTAGTAAATATTGGTTATCTGCCCTCAGCTTCTCCATTATCTTCCCTCCTGGGCTGATTTTAAGTCATTATCACTAGATCTTTTCTGGTGTCCAATTGAGAAATAAGGTCGATGTCCCCTTCCCTGAAATCTGGGCAGGTTCATGATGGCTTCAACTAATAGAGGAAGGTGTGTCATGGGTGACTTCTGTGACTAGGTCATAAGAGGTGGTGCAGCTCTGGCCTGCCTTGCTGGGGAGCCCTGAGATGCTGTGCAAGGAGTCTGACTCCCTGCAGGGGGACAGTGGCATCTAAGCCCAGCCCATGGGCACACTTTCCAAGGCACCAGAAATGTAATAAGGCTGAGCTAGACCTTTAACACCAGCCCATCTGCCAACTAAATATCAGGAAGTGATCTCCCTGACGTTCCTCAGAACAGAAGAATCTCCTAGCCTCTAGTTCCAACATCCAACCCACAAATCTTGGTTGTTTCAAGTTGCTAAGTTTGAGGGTAACTTATAACCCAGCAATAGTCAAGTAGAACATCCTCTTTTATTCCAATTCCTCCAGTCCTAGTCTTCTGCCTGCCTGCTTATATGAAACAGCTAGTCTTGAGTATATGGTGGCTTGAATCCTGTACTTAATCATATCTCTCTATGGAAAATGTTATTTAGAGGCAATCCATTTTATCCCCAGTGCCTCTTTCTTTTCTTCTCTTCATAAGATTTTTCTTGAGTGTCTTCACTGTGACATATGCTAGACTGAGCATATTCCCTTTCCTCTATGTCAAGTTCTGCAAACTTTTTTAAAAAGACCAGAAAGTACATAATTTAGGTTAGCAGATAAGAATCCAACTCTGCCATTGAAGCATAAAAACAGCAATAGATGTAAAAAAAAAAGTGGCTATATTCCAATAAACATTAATTTACTCAAAAGAATTTTGTGTCCATTTACAAAAATAGGTAGCAGGTTAGATTTGGCCCACAGGCTCTAGATTGCTGATCTTGACTCTAGGTGCTTAACACATGGCTGGGAGCATGTTATCTCCACAAATGTCTTCTCAGTCAATGTGTGGTACATGCCAGTACTATTTAGAAGATACTGAAATGGATTCCAGCCACTCCAACTCAAATAGACTGAGATTTAAACTCAGTCTTAGCCAACAGAAGAATGGACATTCAAACTCAGAGTGATGGTCAATCTTGATTGTCAAAGTCACTGGATTTAGAATCACCTAGGAGATTGGTGAGGGACACCTATTGGTGTGTCTGTGAGGACTTTTCCAGAGAGGATTAACTGTGGGTGGAAGACCATCCCTGAATGTGGCTGGCACCATCCCATGGGCTGAGGGCCCAGAAGGATCAAAAAGGAAAAAAGGAGAAATCTAGCTGAATGCTAGCATTCCTTTTTCTCTGCTTCCTAGTTGGCTATGAGGTGAACAGCTCTCCTCAACAATGTGTTCCTGCCACCATGCTGTTCTGCCTCACAATGGGCCCAGAAACATGGACCCAAGTGACCATGGACTGAACCCTCTGAAACCATGAGGCAAACATATATCCTTCCTCCCTTTAAGTTGGGCTGGGGTTTAGCTCAGTTGGTAGAGTGCTGCTGTATACTCTCTGAGGACCTGAGTTTGATCCCCAGCACCACAAAAATGGGAGAAGGATGTGGCAATCCACTCCTAAGGCAATCCCAAAACAATCAGCCATTGAAAACCCTATGAGGGTCACTATGAGTTGGACCTGACTCGATGGCACCTAACAACAACAACAACCCTTTAAGCTATTCTCAGGTATTTTGGTCACAGTGAAGCAAATGTAATTAATATACTCACAGATGGAGGTGCAAAGGCTTATAGGACAAACAAGGATGTCAAAGAAGATAAATGACTTGGAGATGAGAAGTGGGAGATAATGCAGGAATCCTAGAGCCTCATTCTCTGGAATGGACAGAGACCTTCTACACACTCCTTTTGCCTCCTAAGGACTTATGAGGACAAATCGGAGAAAGGAAAAATGGCTGTGGGCTTCACAGATGCTTGCCAGGTATTTTAAGGCTATCATCTTTCCTTTTCAGAAAAAAACATCTACTTAAAGTAGATGTCTTCAGAACACAGTGTAAAACCACTTCGCCTCCCTGCAACATAGCTGGCATTCACAGGAGGGGACCAGAATAGCACGTAATGTTCTAACAGTTCTTCCAGCAGTGAGACTAAATACTCACAAACTATTCTAAATTTGTATCTGCTGCAAACATGAACAATGACATGTGTCATTCTGCTATGAGTTTTGTCTGAACAAATTATATGCAAAAAAAGGACATGTTTTATCACTTTCCTGACTTTTCTAACTTCAACACCATATCTTTATGACAAAAAACAACAATGAAACCACTCTGGCTTCACTTTTTTTCTCTTTTATTTGGTAACTCCGTCATGA
Organism: Pedetes capensis; assembly: GCA_007922755.1. NCBI lineage: Eukaryota > Metazoa > Chordata > Mammalia > Rodentia > Pedetidae > Pedetes > Pedetes capensis. The sequence goes on along the minus strand of VMDO01000640.1, from coordinate 117,526 downwards.
AGATTGTGCATCCAGACGGAGAATGACACAGAAAATTTAGAGGAAATACAATGCAGGCTTTTCTGGCTATCTCAGCTTTGTATCTTTAAATCAATTCAGTTTGTCTCCATTAGAGGGATATTTTAGAAGGATATGAATGGAAATAAGATAGAAATACATCTTTTCAGAAGCTTCAAAGCTAGGGAATCTCATTAAGAACTGTGTATAGGGGACAGCAGTAGTTCTTGCCCTCTATCCAAAGTTCCTGAAATCTAAGAGCAAGCAAACCCAACTGCTGATTGACTTCCTCCATCCACCTACTTCCCAGCCTGATTCTTTATCTGCTTGCTTTGCCAGGTGGCTTTGTCTTATTGTTTTCTTACTGTCTTCTTCCTATCTTCCTTACCATCCAGTGTCTTTGGACTTCTACCTCTACTATCAACTGCTGAGTCTCTCTTTGAAAGTCTCTCATTCAAATTCTAAATGGGATAGGACATGATCAGATAGTCCTTTTAACAGTAGAAGGCCTTTGTGGGAAGAACAGTGCAGGGTAACTGGATGGCCCATAAGTGACAGCTTAGGTTCAGTAACGCATACTTGCTTCCATCAGCTAAGGTGGGGTGGGAAGGTGAGGGTCAGGAGAACGATGCTTTGAAGTAGGAGTGTGTGTGTGTGGGGTCAAACCATGAACCATTAGTGAAGGTGAATGGTTTCTATGAAACAACTAGTGGGTCTGTCACAGGACAACTTTTAGCTAAAGCCCAGGGGCTGATTCATATTTGACGAGGCCTCAGGTTGACACAACTCTGGGGACTTCTCTCAGATAAAGAATGTAAACCAATAATGACTACATTTTGATTACAAGAGATTTGAAGGGGTTTATGTCATTGGGAATGGTAGAAGGATTTGGCAGTCCAAACCATCTTGAAAATAAAATCAGCCATGGAAAACCCTATGAGGGTTGCTATGAGTTGTACCCAACTCCACAACACCTAACAACAACAAATGCCATTGTGAGGCTGGAAAGCTTAACTGCTATTGTGGGGTCAAAAAAGACCCTGGAAATTAAATTTTGCTTTTTTAAAACTTCTAATCATCTCACAATGCCTGCAACCATACCACTGTGGTGTCCGATCCTGTCAGATCTCAGAAGCTAAGCAGGGTCAGGCTTGGTTAGTACTTGGATGGGAGACCACCTGGGAACATCAGATACTGTAGACTTGGGAGAAGGACCACAGTAACTCACTCCCAAAAAACAATCAGCCATTGAAAACCCTATGAATAGCTGAGAAGCACGACAATAGTGTTTCACCTGTTGTATGTAGGGTTACTATGAGTGGGACACTGACTAGGTGGCACCTAACAACAACAATTATCTCACAAGTGTGTTGTTCTTTATAATCTCAGTACGTCTCCACTCAGGGCAGGCAGCAGTGGTGAAGAACTGTAGCACCTGCTTAAGACCAGATAAGTGCCTGGTGGGGTCACATATGACCCCACAATACCAACTAGAGTTACATGTCATGTTCCATACCTGATGACTGATCTCATGAAAATTGTTGATTCTATAATTTTTATGATCTCTACATTATAAAATGAGAAAATAATTTTTGTTATGTTAGTTTTACTTTGATTTTATTATAGTTTTTGAAGGCAGGGAAAACCAATTCAAATTTTGTAAGTGCCTTTAAAGAATTTCTTATTTTTTTGATAATTATTCCTACATGAATAAATGTTATATTAGTAACTTTTGAAAGGTGTTTTAGTTCATAAAACATAATTATTTCAACATAATTCCACCTTTAAAACAGATATCTTAGATAATAAAAGTTTTCTGGTTGTTGTTGTTGTTTTGGGGTCTTGAATGACCCTGCAAATGTTATCTGTCCACCAAGTTGATACCAGTTTAGGGCCATGTTTCATTTGCTTAGTGGTCAATCCCACCTTTGTTCAGGTTCACCAGCATCCCAATCTCAAGTTCTCTCTGCTCCTGGAAAGGGAAGTTTAGATCATTTCTATGAGATGGATTTTATAGCTTTAAAAGGCCAGCACCAAATACAGTGGCAATGTTTTGCTAAATAGTAATAAAACAAAACCTAACAAGTCTTAAATCTCCTTTTCCTAATGTTCTCCCTGTAGTTCACTGGTGAGCTGGGGCCTGCAGGGATCAAAAAAATGCTCTGCTGCTAATGGTTTGACTGGGTTATGGTCCTAAAACCTGCTGCTGTGATTACTTCTTGGGTACTGCCTACTGCACTGTCCCTTATGGGCAGTTGTTTTGTACAGACAAGATGGCACATAGAGCCTGTTTGGCAACTTCTCATGGAAACTATTGCTGTGTCTTAATTTTCATATCAGTACACATGCTGTAGGTGATGAAGAGCAGACTGAGGACTGTGGCATTATCCTGCATGCACTCAATCAAGACCAGGCTAATTACATTTTCCAGGTACTTGGATACTGTGGGACTGCATATTGTATAAGTATATAGATAAACATTCCCTCCACAAGAACCAAAGAATTGCTGCAGGAGGCTGCAAAATAAGTCTTTAGAAAAGGCTTGCATTCTCTGGCATACACTCCCCTTCTCTCTTTTAGGAACATAATGAACTTCAATACAATTGAAATGCTTGGACATATGTATTATTAATGAGTTTCACAAAGTATAGGAGCGTTCGTTTAAAAAATGAAAATATGAAAGTACAAGTGCCTGAGGTTAGATGAAATCAAATATATAAATATTAGCACATCAGGGAAAATATTCAAGAACAGTTTGCCGTGAGGAATAATGATTGCTATTCATATCTGTGTTCATACTTTCTCTCAAGTACATCTACTCTCCCTAACTTTCTATTAGACATTTAAAAATAACATTATGTTCTTCATTCATTCATTAAGGCTATTTCCTGCTTCTGTCTATGGAGAAGCCATTGGTTTAATGGTAAGCATATGGCTCACATGTAGGCAACTCTGCTCTTCAATGGCCTCAGCATATCTCCTGACAGCTACCAGCAATATCTGTGTATGAGCATTAGGATTTCATGATTTCTTTCTCCGTGGACAAGGGCTCCTGGGCACTTCACCCAAATCTCCTCTCATTCCTTCTATGGATAAACTTCCGGGTCCATCCTTAGTCCTTCCCCCTCCTCTTTCATTGAACAGTTGAATGTTGATTTTTTTTTCACGCTCTTTCCCCAACCCAGAACTTTTTTTCCTGCCTGGACTTTGAATCCATTCTATGGACTATCTCCACTGGTGCACTAGCACTGCAATCTCAGTCACATCCAAACACCAACGTATTCCCCACCCCTCCACACTCTTGTTGTTGTTGTTGTTAGGTGCTGTCGAGTCGGTTTCCGACTCATAGCGACCCTCATAGGGTTTTCAATGGCTGACTGTTTCGGGATTGCCTGGGGAGTGGATTGCCAGGTCCTTCTCCCATTTTTGGGGTGCTGGGAATCGAACTCGGGACCTCAGAGACTGCAGCGCAGCACTCTACCAACTGAGCTAAATCCCAGCCCTTCACTCCTAGTTTTCTGTATCTCTACAAATGGCTCTCACTGGCCAGTCTGGGAGCCAGACTTGACTCCTCCTTCTCATTTAACTCACTCTAGTGTCTGAGTGGGCTGGGATTTAGCTCAGGTGGTTGAGTGCCACTCTGCAGTCTCTGAGGTCCCAAGTTTCATTCCCAGCACCACAAAAACGGGAGAAGGATGTGGAAACCCACTCCGAGGCAATCCCGAAACAAAAAGCCATTGAAAACCCTAGAAGGGTCGCTATGAGTCAGATACAACTCAATGGCACTTAACAACAACAACAAGTGTCTGAGCGGTTGCTAAATTGTGCTGGTTCTGCCCCACTGGTCTATCTCACATTGCCTACCACTCATTCTCCTCTGCAGGACCCTCACCCAGAAGCTCATTACCTCTTACCTAGATTACTAAACTACTTGCTTATCTCCTTGCTTTTCATTACCACGGTGATTTTTAAAAGACAAGTGAGGCTAGGCGTGGTAACTCACACCTGTAATCCCCGCACTGAGGAAGCCAAGTCAGGAGGATCACAAGTTCAACACCCGCCTGGGCTACATAGTGAACTCCAGGCTAGTCTGAGCTGAGCTACATCACAGTGAGATCCTACCAAAAAATTAATTAGTTAATTAATTAAAAAATAAAGATGAATAAAAAGACAAGTCAGTTATGTCACTGACTTGTCTAAAACATTTTAGAACTTCCCACAGGTTTTAGGATAAGCCACAACTTTTTAGCATGACATACAAAGCCCTTCATCTCCTGTCTCTTATTCACCTATTTGGCAAAATCAAAATCAACTTAAAAGCTCAGAAAAGTCAGTGTTCTCTTTGTTTTCTGGAATCATAAGTGCTCTGCCCTCCTTCGCTGGAGAAGCTGCCATGCTCTCAAGCTTTCTCTCCTCCCACCATACTGGGTTGGTGCGTCTGCTCTGTGTTGTCACCATCCACTGTCTTCCTGCCCTCTGGTTCCTGCCACACTGAGTTCCTGCCACACTTAGACTAAGCCCTTGAATGGATTTGCTTTCATCAGAAATAGACAACTAACACTGTGCCTTATTCTTCCTCGTGTTGCCTGCATTTTGTGAGTAAGCATCTTGGTATGATACTTACAATAGGCATTCAAGGAATGGCTACTGAATGAGCAAACTTTATAGAAAAAAAGTCATGTATTGGATGGATGATTAGACTTGATGACTGGACATTTTTAGAAAACATGCACACAAAATACACAGAGTCTATTCTGTTTAAGCTATCACTTTGCATATCCTCAAGCCCAAGGTTCTTATCCTGCAAGGAATTTCGCAGTACACCAAGGACGTCTAGGATGTAAAATTATCTATAGTGCTTTCTCTGCCCTTCAGAATCACAGACCAGTTTAGAGATATAGATAATCACAGACCAGTTTAGAGATATAGATAATAAATAATTATATTATAATGAGACCATTGACATTAAAACAATACAGGTAATATGGGGAGCCAAATGAAGGCATCTCTTACTTCTCAGAGAAGGAAATAAGGAAGAAGTAATACTTGCACCTTGAAGACTGGTTTTGGTGTTTACAGGCATTACAAAGTGCTGGGGATGGGATGTGGAGTATATTACAGAAGGAAAGATCAACTTCTAGATTTGGACTATAACTGAGGTTCAGGATGTCAGAGGAGATAATTCATCTGAGCCAAAAGCATGAAGGATAATACAGATCATGCCAATAACTTTAATCTTTGCCTTATAGAAAATAAATGATCTTGAATGGTTTCAAACCATTTAATTCAATCAGCATTATGGAGGAAACTTTGGGGTGGCTAGATGGAAGATTTTAGTTAGGGAGAAGAGGCAGCAAGAATAATGAGGACATTATTACAGTATTCCAAGCTAGAAATTATAGAGGAGGTATTTCCTGGTGATTGTGATGTACGCCCCTGCCCTCAGTTCCAAGGTGTGTTGGTTACTTCCTTAGGCAAGAGCCCTCATCTGAAAATAGAGGTTATAATAATAGCCAGTGGGATTATCTGGGTAGGATTAAATGAAAATTTAAACAAAGTGCTTAGAACAGTCCAAAAAGTAAAAGTACTTACTCTTAATATTTTATGAAGGCCTGAACCAAGTCAGAGGGTGTAGCATGGAGGAGTCAGGTCCAAGAAATATTTAGCAAGTAAAATTGAAAGCATTTGGGAGTATGATAGGATGTAGGGATAAATAAGATGATAAGCAAAGGATGATCCCCAGCTTTCTGACTTGACCAACTGAGTGAGCAATGGTGCCTTCCATAGGAAGGAAGGGCAGGGGTTGTTAGTAAGTTTCAATGTTAGGTAAGTTTTTTGAAGGTCAGGGATTATTAGTAAGTTTGATTTAGTAAGTGTTAAATTTGAGTTTTTTGCAGCACATTCAAATGGACCTGTTCAATAGGCTTTGGGGAATACAGATCTGTGGCTCAGGAGAGAGAGCCCCAGGAGAAGGTGGAGATTTGGGTCCCACCTGCATCCAGGTGGGCTTTGAAACCATGAAAGTATATGGACAGATGGCTTAAGAAGTCAGCACGGGCTGAGAAGGTAGCTGATGGCAGAGCTTAGGGGACACTGACAATAAGACAGTAACTAGAAGAAAGGGCCCCAGAGAAAGAGATTTAGCAAGACAAAATAGAGGAATAAAAGGAGAATCACAACACAATGATTTAAAGGATGGGCAAGGCCACCTGTCGCTTAGCAATGGCATGAACAGTAGGTGCTTGATAATACACTGTACCAGACCATTCAGCTCCAAATTTCAAATTTTATGAAAATGCTTATTTGTCTGTGGCCTGTTTCATTGAGTATAGCTCAGATCTCTCAGGCTACAAATTTGTACTAATTTGCATGGATAGTTTGTGTCCCAGAGGCAAAGCAAATCTGTGACATTATAGCTGCAATATTTTAATTTTCTATTTCAGGAAGCAGGTTGTAGGTAATTTAGCCTTCTGACAAACATCCATTGTTTGTAAAATCAAGAGCTAAAACACCTACAAAGATTAAATCTTCAACAGGACTGTTATACAAA